>JAFEMH010003625.1:132500-255490 GCA_022495995.1 Adenophora triphylla var. japonica | reverse complement strand
GCCACTACCAGAACCCATGCTCCTCGATTTTCGGGTCGAGCTAGCCTTCCCCAACCACAGACCTACCGTGGATCCATGCAAGCCTCTGACTAAGCACAAATCCCGGGCCGGCCGGGGGGCAAAATCAAGATTTTAATGTCTTCTCATGGTTGGGGCTATCTCGGAATGCCACATAATGACTGGATCCCGCCGCTCGGAACCGATCAATCCGACCTTCACAAAGAATGTACCACAGCTCGGAATGCCGCCACAACTTGGTTCTCGGGGCCACGCCGTGAGCCCTCCTCGTAACAAGTACTAGTTCACCGCTTCCTCACACAAATCCATTCCTCACTGCACTTCTATGGGTTACCAAGCCTCCATCCCTGTCATCCGAATCACCAGGACCGCAGCACTTCCGGTTACACACCTTCACCACAGCCCTGCCATGCAATTCAACAATCCGGACAAACAGCTCGCACTCAAGCCTACTTACGGGCCCCACTGAAATCCAAGTTATCCGGCCACATCGGGCTCGCCTCCACCTACTTTGCCGCTTGAAAATCAACAGCAAGCCGCAAGGTTCTATCCTTTGCTCAGTGCTCCTACTCACGCCTCCCTGTGGTAACTCAAATTTCAGGATGTTTTCACCTACGTCCCCGGATCGGCCGTTCCTCCACTCCGGGCCCGCCTGGTAGCTCCTCTCTCTAGCTCAGCCACTAGCCAATGCTATGGTTCCGCCACAAGACCCTCATCTCGGCTCCGGTTCATGGAACAACACAAGGAAATGAAAGCGCAGTATCGCCGAACCGACCGCCAAGAAGTTCCGCTTCCGCCTGGCTGCACCCTGACTCTATTGTTCCTCTCGCCCACAAATTCGTGATGCCTAATCTGGATCTCTTTGATGGGACCGCATGCCCGAAAACCCATTTGGACACATATACCTTGGCGATGAAAGCCAAAGGATGTACCAATCGCCAGCTGGGCCGACTATTTTGGGCCTATCCTTGAAGTCCAAAGGCCTTAAAGTGGTTCTTCCGTTTGAAACCCGAAGCCGTGGCCACATGGGACCAGATTACCAATGCCTTCACAAAAATATAAGGCCAACTTGGAATGGGAAACAAATAGGGTTGACCTACAAACAACAAGGCAGGCCCCGATGAGAATGTTGGGGACTTTTACAAGCGTGTGGAATCTCGAAACTCAGTGAAATGGCCATCCCTCCTTCCGAAGAGGAACAACTGGACATCTTCCGCCATGCTTGAAACCACATTCGAGAGCCTCCCTCACTACTTCCCATACTCGCACTTACGGGCCATGGTTAACTCGCAGCCTAAGTTTGAAAAGGCCTACAATCAAGAACCGGCCGCCGCACTCGCCTACGCATATCGGGCTCCTCCCCGCAAACACCGCCTCGCTCCCGCTAAAGGCAAAGAGATGATTCACTATGCGGACAGAATGTAACAACACGACTCCTTTTGCTCCCGTAGAAACCACTGAGAGCCCGCACCACGGGTCATGAATCTCGAAAACTTTGGAATGCCTCCGAATGACATCTTTAGGGGACTCGGTGAAAGAAGGCTTGCCGCGGCCTTTGGAGAATTTCCAACCCAGAATCCGAATGCTCCCGTGGATACTACAAAGTATTGTGCTTTTCATCAAGCTCACGGACATCCGACCGACAACCGCTTCACTCGAAAAAGGCAATTCAGTGGGCTAATAGAGCAAGGAAAGTTGGAAGGCCCCGAAGCGGCCTAACACAGCCAAAAATCCTCGCCAAGGAACCATAATCAGTGAATATGATTGAATGCGGAGAATCTTCGCATGCCCATGAAGATGCCGATGAAGGTCCCCAAATACCCGTGGCCAACCTCGTCGAGGATCCCGACTCCGGATTCCCGCCTTGAGGATATCGAACGAATCAACCCATCTTGGTCTCATGTCGAAGACTCCTTGCAAGAATACGAGGCCCGCTATTTCTGATAAAGGGAAGGCCGATACCGAAGAACCGGGGCCGTTCCGCCGTAACATGAAAGAACCATTTACACAAGATGGTTAGAACAATCAAGAAGAATCGAACAAGAAAGCTTCCGGCGAGCGCCCGTATCGGGGCTTATCAAGAAAGAGGCCGAAGAGCATCTCGGAGCTAGTACACTTCGCAAATTGGCTCGGGAGAGCCCGAATATGATCCCGAGAACAAGAAGAATCTAAGAGGAGGATTCCTTCTATATCCTACCTCGGTGTCAAATACGTGCCACCCTCTCACTCTTCCCCCGCAATTTCGGGAGGAGAAGCCGAGTCACAATTGCCACTTCCGGAATGGGAACATATGACAATTTTGCGGCCGCACGCACCCATATTCCCCAACGGGTTTGATCGGCGTTCCTCTCACCCGAAATCCCGTAGTAATGGGAAGAAGATTCCGATGACAAGATGATGATGATGATGACGAGAGTGAAGAGTCAACCGAGGCCCCGATCCGGAAACAATCTGGAACAATCATGCCGAAATGAGCCCATGGGAGCTGTGCACAATGGCCGGTTATCAAGAAGCGACGACGAAGAAACTTCGGAAGACGAATATGAGACCGAGGACATGAAGGCCATGAAGTTTCATGGATCCGAGCACGCGGATGTCTTAGAATTCAACACCGCCTACCATGCTTTGGGGAAAGGGTTTTCAGTGTCCGATCCAGCCGATAGTCGAAGATCCGATCGAAAGAGGAAAATTAACTCCCATCCGCCCAAATGAGAAAATAACCATGGTTAGATCAAATCCACCCTTAACAAAGTAACACTCCTTGTCGTGGTTACCCAAGAAGAGGTCACCTTCCCCGAATGTATGTCGCCTTTCAGAGAAGTCCTAGAAACCGGCATGATACCGGATGCGCTCCACACGTAACGCTATAATCATCTCCAACTCGAGTATTACGTAAGGGAATCGTAATGGCCGCACTATACCGGGATGAGATCGAAAAGCCGCCGAGTCCCGACAATAGCGACTCTTGTTGCATGATAACTATGAGCAAGGCCGGCCATGAGAGTGAATCGGAGGACGCCCTAGCTCGTGGGCCATCCAAGGGGCAACAACACAACCCCAAACCCAAAAGCTCGTGACTTGGGAAGCAAGCTTATAAGGGCCGCCAGAAGGAGCCAAGCATGCCCCTCATCGTCACTAGACTCCGTCGAACCAATGGCCAATAGCCAAAAGGGCTCCCCCATCGACCTTAGCAAAGATTGAAGAAATCCAGCCAAGAGACGACCGATGAGGAAGTTAACTGCTGACCCGATCTCGGCGTATCTTCCAAGGAAATCCCAAGGCGTATAAGAAGGCCACGTATCAAACACCAAAAGAAGATCGCCGCCCCTATGCTAAGACAAACAAACCTGCATCCCGAAAAGAGGATCCCGTGCTCACCCAAATGAAGCAAACACAGCCAACATTTCCCTCTCGGTCTCTACTCACCTCGTCCTATCCCCATAAGCCGAAGCCGGAAGAAAGCCCGGCTCGCACTCTAGTGCCTATTGATGCTACTCCCGATGATGTGGTACAACTAATTGGAAACATCCATTACGGGAATATAATCACTTTCACGTATCTCGACCTCCCTCAATTTGGGGCCGATCATAACGAGCCTCTCTTCATCACACCCACTGGATGAACGACGCCTCCTCGGGTCCTGGTTGATAATGGGTCCGGAATGAACATTCTTCCCGCAAAGATCATGAGCTTGCTTGATATCAAGACTACGTACTTGAAGCCTTCCTCCCTCACGCCAAAGCTTACGACTCAACATCCCGAGCAGCCTCGGAGTCGCCACTTTAGACCTCCGGGTTCGGATGTAAATTGATACCTGTGGAATTCCGTGTTATCGACATCCCGATTACTTTCAATGCCCCGCCGGGAAGACCTTGGCTCCATCAAGTCAAAGGGGTCGCCTCAAGCCTCCACCAAAGGTGTGAAATTCGCCTCGAATGGGGATCCGACGACCATTTACTTGAGATTTAGTCACTTTAGAGGGCACAGATACGGCGGAATACCTATTCTCGAAATCAAACATGACGAGGAAGGTCTCATGCTAACGGGCTTCACGGCCGAGCCTCCCAAGGCCCAAGTGTGCAACATAGATTTGACAATCACTGGGATAAAATCCCACCGGTCTTGAAAATGATGAGAAAAATGAGCTATCTACCCGGCCTCTGGCCCGGGGAAGCACCAACAAGGAACTCACAAACTCATCGAGGTGAAAGGACGTAATACTCGCCACTACCCGGGATATGAGGCCTCCTCAAATGACACCGCAAAAGGAAAAAGATTTGAAGCCGCCACAGAAAGGTCCCTGGTCGACAACCCTAAATCTCTCCCCTTCAGCCCTAATTTGGCCGACTACTTTGTAAAGGGTCCCACACAACCAGAAACATCACAGAGCCCACTCCTACGGCAGGATGGCTAAAGCTACAGGATAGCCTCAACAAGTTTAGAGGAACCAAGGCTAACCCGGTCCGTAGAATGTTCCCGGACCTACCCAAGATACTCCGGGGCTACCACTACCACGAAGAGCGAGTATACCTTCGTAGGCGTGCTCGACTCCGGTGGAACAGCTCGAGAAGCTCACAACCACTATTCCTACGCCCAGAAGATCCGAAACCCGAATTCGAATTGACAAGTGCTAAAAGCTAAGGCCACGGAATTTCCCTCGATGATTGGGATGGTCTCGGTTATGCAAAGCAATTGTTCGAAGAAGAAGTCCAAAGTGCCGACTCCGATTGATCTCGGCTCGGTCCAAGAGATGATAGCAAAGAATTGAGAAAGGAAAACAAAAACAAGACAGCTTCCCGAGTCATGAGGCCACCAACAAGAAAAGCCGCTAAAAATTGGGAAAACCTCTCAGCTCCGTCCGCGACCAAGGAGGAAATGATCACCAAGCTTGGATTGGTCCCCCGTCCCTTTGTGTCAATCTAGGACAAGTCCTCCCAGCCTCTCTTTGTTAAGATCGAGTCTCTAGGGTCGTCCGATGGCCTTACGCCCGAAGACTACGAGTCCGTAGCAAGCGCCGTATTCCCTTTCGTTTTCAATGAAATGACGAACCTTTCGAGTATCCCTTGATTGCCACTTTAACTAATGACGAATTAATTAAAAAAACTTTTTAATAATAATTCATTAGATAAAGAAGCGCACACATTAAACGAAAAAAATCAAACAACAAAAAAAATCTTTAAGCAAAGTTGTCCTAAAGAGGAAAATCGAGCCCAAGCCGCCGAAGAGATTTTGACGAGTGTGAATTTGGGAACCGCTAAGAGCCTAAAGAGACGCAGATTGGTGATTTCTTCGAAGGAATCGGAAAGGATGCTCGCAAAGTCCTACAAAATCCTCAACTCAAAGAAAGTAGCCCTCTTCATCAAAGAGAACATCATATGCAGATACGGGTTGCCACCCGAAATCATTTCGTATAATGGATCCCACTTCAAGGGGAATGTGAAAACCGTCGGCGTAATTCCGAATAACCCGTCACAAGTCATCTCCTTACAGTGCCCCAAAACCAACGGAGCCGTTGAGGCAAAGAAACAAGACTCGAAAATATCATCCGAAAATGGCCGTCCAAGGCGTAGATTGGCCCGAGAAGTTACACCCGGCACTCGGGGGCTACGTAACATCGCCGAACGGCAATCGGGGAAACACCGTTTGCCCTCACATACGGAATGGAAGCCGTACTCCCAATCGAGCTAGAGATCCCTCGCTCCGTATACCGCCGGGAAAGCCGTATCAACGAGGTCGAATGGCTCCTGAGTCGCCATGACGAATTGGCCCTACTAGATGAACGGCGACTGAAGGCCATGGAACACATCCGAGCCTACCAGGGAAGAATGGCCAGAGCGTTCGACAAGAAAGTAAAGCATCGGGAGATCCGAGAAGGTGATCTCGTTTTGAAAGAAAAGCCCCCAGTCCGTATCAACCCCTCGGCAAATGGGAGCCTCGTATGGGTCGGGCCATATGTCGTCCGTAAGATCTTCTCCGAGGAGCCATGCAACTTGCACCTCGACGGGAATCCCTTTGTACACCCAAAGTGAATGGTGACAAGCCGCGCGTATACTACGCGTAAAAAAAAAAAAACAAAAAAAAAAAGAGTGCTAAAAGAGTAATACCCAACTAGGTTGAAAACCCGAAAAGGGCGGCCTAGGTAAAAACAGTGGTTGCACCAAAAAAAAACAAAACAAAAAAACAACAAAAAAAAAAACAAAACAAAAAAAAAAAAAAAAAAAAAAACAAAAAAAAGAGTGCTAAAAGAGTAATACCCAACTAGGTTGAAAACCCAAGAAGGGCGGCCTAGGTAAAAACAGGTTGCACCAAAAAAAAAAAAAAAAAAAACAAAAACAAAAAAAAACAAAAAAAACAAAAAAACAACAAAAAAAAAAAATCAAAGGTTGAACTACGAAGACCCGAGCTCCTCAAAATGAGGGGAACGTAGGCAAATGGAAACGGTTCGGTCTAAAACACAAATAAAAGTCATACTTTGGCATCAATACAATTGATCGTACCATGAAAGCGTCTCGAAAAACTCTAAAGCAATTCAAATATTCATTACAAATTAAAAGCTCTTTGATGAGTCTAAGCCCGATTCATTCCTACAACCGGCAACCCGCTAAAAGAAAACTAAGATACATAATCAAATTAATGTGTCCGCCATGACAAGAAAGGGATACTAGGAAACCTCGTAGTCACTCCAAGCCACTGCATCGGCCTCTCCCCTCTTCTTCCCCTTCGAGTCTTCTTTTTCGAACCGGAAAAATGTCTGGCCTTCCTCCTACCAAGCTCGTATAGGAACAGGATCTATCAAACCAGCCTCCGTCAGTGGCCTTAGTAGCCCTAGCGTCATCTCTCATCTCCCGTAGCCTAGCCGGTAGCATAGGAGCCCTCCTCTCCTCGTCTCTTGACGTAAGCCTCATAGTCGGTCACGCCGTCTCCGCTCCCGTCATGAGGGTTGGCCCTCGCCTCGGCCCTCCTCCTCTCGTAAATGGGCCAGTCCTCCGCACCCACAATGG
The DNA here is from genome assembly GCA_022495995.1 of Adenophora triphylla var. japonica. Classification (NCBI taxonomy): domain Eukaryota; kingdom Viridiplantae; phylum Streptophyta; class Magnoliopsida; order Asterales; family Campanulaceae; genus Adenophora; species Adenophora triphylla. The sequence continues at coordinate 248,471 of JAFEMH010003625.1, read as the reverse complement.
CCTCACGCCGTCTCAAAATAGCCACCCGAGTCTCTCCTGCATGCCTCTCATACCAATCCAGGTACCAAGTGGTCAAGAACACCGGCCTCTGACGCTCGAGAATAACCCGAGGAGGAAAGGCATCATACCTCCATGCTCGGGAAAGAAATGGAAACACCGAGGGATCATCCATAGAAGCAGGAGCCACCACCCCGGTGGCTATATCATCAAAGCCCTCCAAAGGAACTCCGCTCCAAGCCAAACTGTCTCGTAACTAAAGCCTAATATAGAAGCCGGACCGAGAAAGCCCCTAAGCATGACCACATGAGACCCATCCTCAAGCACTCGCGAGTCTCCACCCGCCAACAAGGCACCGACCATCTGATATCCTCTCGTCCGGAGACCAGCCATCCAACGCTCCCACGAGCCCCGATCATCAAAATCCACCGCAACCCTCCCCGGCAAATGTCCAAGGCTTGATCATATCGAGTTTCCCGAAGAACCCCCAAACGCTCCATCGCCCACAGGTCAAGAGGAACGGGCCGCCCCGTGCATATACCGTCTTCCCGTAGCGCCTATCAAGAGCATGAAAAGTCTCCCCGTAATCAAAGGAACGACATCTTCGCCTGTGCGACAGCCGAACGACAACATCCAAAGAAAGACCGATGGCAAATCCCAAAGGAATAGACCATGAACAGTGGTGCCAAACATACAAAGTGCAAAGGCATCCCAATAGGCATCATCCACCAAGCCTAGGCCCCTAAACCTATCGGGAAGGCCGGAAATATCAAAATGATCGGGACCGCGGATCATACCTTGCGCTTCCTCCGGGAAAGATGAAGGAGGACGCACAATCCGTCAACAAAAGAAGCTCCTCCGGCAAAGGAACCGCTATCTCTTCCACCTCCGGACCTCCAAGCAAGGCCCGAAATTCTTCCACAACGGAACAATCTCGTTGAAGGAAAGGCAAAAGACATGCCTTCTAGTGTCCCAAAATGAGGAAGAAGCCCTCAAAAGCTCATAATCCGAACCAATTCCTCGAGAGACCATAAGCACTTCACCTTGTACCTTTCTTCAAAGAAGGACCTCCTCTCATGCATGATCTCCCTAGACCAATCCTTGAACTTGTTGAAGAATGACATTTGGGATTCTTGGGACAATTTTGATGGAGCTTTTCTAAAGTTTTTCATGGTTTTTCTCTCTTTCTCCCCGAAAATGGCTGTTTGGACCGGAGGTTGAAGAGGATATTTGAATTTGAAATAAAGTGAGACCAGATTCGAAGCAAAATTAAAGGACAATGTCGATGCAGGACCCTATCCGCGCGGACATGTTTGTCATTTATCGAAAATCCGCAATGATCAAGCCGCTACACCAAAAGAGGAATATTCCGTCCCATTGCTCGAAACCCGTGCAAAACCTCCCCAAACCACCCATATACCAAACACCCTTGCAAAAAAAAAAAAACCAAGGCTCATACAACACTGCATTCATACTGCATTGCATTCATAAAATAAAATCCTAAATTATTACATTCCAAAAAAAAAAAAGAGTGTGCATAAAAAAAAAACAAACAAACATCAATAAAATCCTAAATTATTACAAATCTCAATCTCAAATCCCAAAAAACAAAAATATCAATCGGAGTCTCCAGCGCCCGATGTCTGCCCTCGGCCCCTCTTGCGACTCGGGCCCGCCTCCTCAGGAGCCCTGAAAATCTCGGGCTCGAATCGTCCTCGTCTCCGTAAAAGAGGCTCGCCAGACCAACCCACGCTCCGATAGGGCAAGCCGAGATCCGCAAAAAATCGTATCCGAAGGTGAAGGCGTCGGACTCTGGACGTACGAAGACGACCCGCCATGCCGCCATACGTGTCCCCGCCCGTGTGGATCCCCGAGAATGACGTGATCCGAAGGCGCACCGCGGGGATCAAGGAGAGGAGACAGAGGAGTCTCGAAGAAGTCTCGAGCGAATAGGGGAAGCCTCCCGTCCGACAGTGCGCCGCCGTGGTCGCCTCGCTCTAGCCTCGAGGAGCCCCGCAAGCGACCATCCTCCCGATGAATCTCTTGCTCCGATCACTTGCTTCGTCGCCTTCTCGACGACCACCTCCGAAAACCGCACAAAAGCAAAAGCGTCAAAAAAGGAAGTGATGCTAAAGATGATGAAACAAAAGAAAGAAAGGAAGAGGCGTAAGCGTAAAAAGCCATACCTTCATACCCTGACGAGGCCTAAAGCTCGTGGAAGCCGCTCAGCCGAGGGATCTCGCACCCTCAATCGGACCCCATCCTCGGATATATGAAAAATCCGTCCGAGGATACCGCGGGATCCCAAGCCCCTCTCTATCCGTAACCCGAGGCATCCTCGGCCTCCTCAAGACGAATGTCGCATATGGCTCAATCGCCACGAAATCCGAGAAGTGCCGGCCGGCTCGGTAATCATCCCAGTCACGGACCGATCGCTCGGTGCATCATATCGGCGGGAGGCTCCACCGGTGTCCTCAAAGGCGAATTCACGCCATGCCGGCGCGTCACCCTCTCTCCCGCATAATATGCATCGCAGTCGACCTCTCGTAATCCTCCGCCGCACCCAAATCTCGCGCCCTTCACTGCGCCACCTCGAGCGATCCTGTGGGAAGAATATCATCCCCTCATCCGTCTCGGCCTCCGTCAAAGGAAGGCAATCCGCGTACTCGAGAGTCGTACGCCCGGGAGCTTATCTTCTCCCGGCATGCTTGGACCAAGACCGCATAGCCGGATACGCCCGACAGACTCCGGCCGGCCGCCGCCACATCGTGACGTGGAAAAACTCCAACGCCCATACTGCGAAAGGTAAAAATCCAATCAATCCAAAGTGCAAAAGAAAAGTGCGTGCTCAAAAAAAAAGAGGGAAAGCAAAAAGAGAGCTTATACCTCCAGGTGGCAAACTCAAAGCAAGATAAAGGAGCTCACAGCCTTCCGATCGTACCTATCAAGAGCAAAGTAAAGCTCGCCGGCCCCGCCTCTCCCCACGAGACATCTCCGGCCGTCTCCATGTCCTCCAAGGACCTCAACAAGGCAAAGACTCGCCGTCCCTCAAAGCATGTCCAAAGAGCGTGCTCGAAAAGGCAAACCACAAGAAGGCCCTAGCGATCCGCTTCGCCGCCTATCCTCTCCTCCCCCGCCTCCTCATAGCTCACAATGGTCTCCACGATCTTCCCGTAGACCACCGCATACTCCATCCCCATCCCCTTTTTGGGAATAGGGAAAATCCCAGAAGAGCTCGTAGATCCGCATCGTCGTAGCCATCCCGCCACTCAATGCCGCGCCCATTAAAGGACAGCCCGTGATCGCAGAGCCAGATCGGAGGGCGTAACCGTAGCCTCGCCCGAAGAAGTGAAAGGTGTGGGTCGCGTCCCACCAGTTGCCGCGCGCAGCAAACATCAAGCCCTTGCTCTTAGTGGAACTTGACCAAATCCCTCAAGCACTCGACAAACTCCCAAAGCCCCGTCTCAACAACAACTGTCTCTGACTCGGCAAAGCTCCTCGGCCCGCATTCGGAAGCCGGTCCCACAAGTCAACCACGGACTCCACCGATCCTCGAGTCTTCATTTTGTTCACCGCTCCGTCACAAAACGGTTTCCGCCCGTAAAAAAAAAAAAAAAGAGAGAGAAAATGTCAAAAAAATTGCATTTGCATTTGCACAAAAAAAAAAGAGCATACACATGCATTAAAAAAAAAGAAAATTTCGGCAAAGATAACAAGATGCAATAGACATAGCCCCATTTTTCTCACGTAAAAGACAAGCTTTCAAAGAAATCCCATTCAACAATTTTCAATAAAAATGCATACATGCATATCCTACAAGAAGTCGACGGAAATAAAAACTCTGTCCCAATTTCAAAAAAATGCATACATGCATATCATCCATCTTACATGCAACGGGAGGAAAAATCCGTCCCACTTTTCAAAAATAAAAAATCCTAAACATACATACATCTCATATTGGCAAAACGCCCATTCTTTCCAAACAAAATGCATGCATTGCATCATTCATCGATATCAATATTCAATTTCAAAAAAAAAATCATCATCATCACAATTTTCGAATTTTCACATGCAATTTTCGGATACAAAAAAAAAATGGCGAAAAGGCCAATTCTTTCTCCAAGCAAAATGCATATTTTGGGATACCCACATAATCATTGCAACATGCAAAGCATCAAAATCAAGATTCAAAGCCAAGAATATCAATCATTCGAATTTTCAAAAAAAAAATTCAAAAATCACCCAAAATTCAAATTTCAAACAAGAAATCAACAAAGGGATCAAAGGGTTTCAAAGTATACCGTTCGGAGATTCGAATCCGAAGCCCAATGTTGCCAAGCATCGGGGTAATGCTCCTCCGCAACCGATTGCGAAAGATTGTAATGCCTCCTCATCCGGACAAGCTCCAATCGTCTCTCCGCCACCGGGCCACGTCCTTGGCCTTGAAAAGCGCCTTCCCGTGTTCCATTGCTCAAAATCGAAGAAATCGGAAGATTTTGAAGCTTTTCTTGGCCAACAATGGCTTCTCCTGCTTTTTTCTCTCTCTCTCTGCCTCGCTTTTCAAAAACTGAATGGGGAAGAAGAAAAGGGCGTTGGCCCTCATTTAAAACCCGGAACACGCTCCTATCCGCGCGGATAGGATTGTCGTGGTCAAAATGACCCTTTTGCCCCTTAAAATTCCAGGACTCGCAATTCCCAACTCCCGTAGTTAACCAAAGTTAACCAAAGTCAGCCCCTTGTCATCAAAATCACCCCCGGCAGTCAAACGTAAGACCGATCCTCCCGAGAAGATAACGAGATCCCGTATCTTTCATCAAAATCAAACGGCAGTCAAACGTAAGACCGAGTTCCCCGAGAAAGATAACGAATCTCGTATCTTTCATCAAAATCCTTCCCTAAGCAAGAAACGTAAGACCGAGTGCCCCGAGAAAGATAACGAAATCTCGTATCTTTCATCAAAATCCTTCCCGGCAGTAAAACGTAAGACCGATTTCCCCGAGGAAGATAACGAATCTCGTATCTTTCATCAAAATCCTTCCCGGCAGTAAAACGTAAGACCGAGTGCCCCGAGAAAGATAACGAAATCTCGTATCTTTCATCAAAATCCTTCCCGGCAGTAAAACGTAAGACCGATTTCCCCGAGAAAGATAACGAGATCACGTATCTTTCATCAAAATCAAACGGCAGTCAAACGTAAGACCGATCCTCCCGAGAAAGATAACGAGATCCCGTATCTTTCATCAAAATCAATGGCAGTCAAACGTAAGACCGATTTCCCCGAGAAAGATAACGAGATCCCGTATCTTTCATCAAAATCTTCCCCGGCAGTCAAACGTAAGACCGATCCTCCCGAGAAAGATAACGAGATCCCGTATCTTTCATCAAAATCAAACGGCAGTCAAACGTAAGACCGATTTCCTCGAGAAAGATAACGAGATCCCGTATCTTTCATCAAAATCTTCCCTAGTCAAACGTAAGACCGATCCTCCCGAGAAAGATAACGAGATCCCGTATCTTTCATCAAAATCAAACGGCAGTCAAACGTAAGACCGAGTGCCCCGAGAAAGATAACGAAATCTCGTATCTTTCATCAAAATCCTTCCCAAGCAAAGAAACGTAAGACCGATTTCCCGAGAAAGATAACGAAATCTCGTATCTTTCATCAAAATCATTCCCTATAGCCAAACGTAAGACCGAGTGCCCCGAGAAAGATAACGAGATCCCGTATCTTTCATCAAAATCACCCCTAGCAAGAAACGTAAGACCGAGTGCCCCGAGAAAGATAACGGATCCCATATCTTTCATCAAAATCATCCCCTAAGAAGAAACGTAAGACCGAGTGCCCCGAGAAAGATAACGGATCTCGTATCTTTCATCAAAAATCATCAACCTAAGCAGAAACGTAAGACCGAGTGCTCCCGAGAAAGATAACGGATCCCGTATCTTTCATCAAAATAATCCCCGTAAAGAAACGTAAGACCGATCTCCCGAGAAAGATAACGAGATCCCGTATCTTTCATCAAAAATCAATCTCCCAAGAAGAAACGTAAGACCGAGTGCCCCGAGAAAGATAACGGATCCCGTATCTTTCATCAAAATCATCCCTAAGCAAGAAAACGTAAGACCGATCTCCCCGAGAAAGATAACGAGATCCCGTATCTTTCATCAAAATCTTCCCTGCAAAGAAACGTAAGACCGATCTCCCCGAGAAAGATAACGAGATCCCGTATCTTTCATCAAAATCTTCCCTACGGCCAAACGTAAGTCCGATCTCCCCGAGAAAGATAACGGATCCCGTATCTTTCATCAAAATAATCCCCGGCAGTCAAACATAAGACCGATCTCCCCGAGAAAGATAACGGATCCCGTATCTTTCATCAAAATAATCCCCGGCAGTAAAACGTAAGACCGATCTCCCCGAGAAAGATAACGGATCCCGTATCTTTCACCAAAATCAATCTCCGGCAGTAAAACGTAAGACCGAGTGCCCCGAGAAAGATAACGGATCCCGTATCTTTCATCAAAATCCTCCGGCAGTCAAACGTAAGACCGATCTCCCTGAGAAAGATAACGAGATCCCGTATCTTTCATCAAAAATCAATCTCCGGCAGTAAAACGTAAGACCGAGTGCCCCGAGAAAGATAACGAGATCCCGTATCTTTCATCAAAATCCTCCGGCAGTAAAACGTAAGACCGATCTCCCCGAGAAAGATAACGGATCCCGTATCTTTCATCAAAATCCTCCGGCTAGCCAAACGTAAGACCGATCTCCCCGAGAAAGATAACGGATCCCGTATCTTTCATCAAAATCCTCCGGCAGTCAAACGTAAGACCGATCTCCCTGAGAAAGATAACGAGATCCCGTATATTTCATCCAACGGCAGTCAAACGTAAGACCGATTTCCCAGACAAATACGTCCAATTTTTTCCCAGCAAAGATAACGGAATCCCAAAAGCCAACGAAATCTCGAGTAGAACTCGAACTACGAAAGGGCTTGATTCCCACTAGGGATACGTAGGTAGCCTACCATTAGGTCCAGCCCCTCGACCAAAACGGTCACCCTCTCCTTCGGCAGCAGACGAAGTCCACCGAAAGGCCATTTCAAATCAAGGTTCGAGGCACCTAAAAAGCCATCATCTCCAAGGTTCGAGGCACCTAAAACGCCATCTCCAAGGTCCGAGGCACCTAAAAAGCCATCATCATCAAGGTTCGAGGCACCTAAAAAGCCATCATCATCAAGGTCCGAGGCGCCTAAAAAGCCATCATCATCAAGGTCCGAGGCACCTAAAAAGCCATCTTCAAGGTTCGAGGCACCTAAAACGCCATCTCCAAGGTTCGAGGCACCTAAAACGCCATCTCCAAGGTTCGAGGCACCTAAGACGCTATCACTAGAAAGCGATAAATCGCAAAAATCCCCAGCAGAGCGGATAGCCATCAGACCGAAAATGGTCATTCCTATCCCCAGCAGAGCGGATACCCATCAGACCGAAAATGGTCATCTCTTATCCCCAGCAGAGTTTCTTTCCAAAGAACCGACCGCAGAACTCGCTCATCGGGTTCGAGGCACCTAAAACGCCATCATCTCCGTGGTCAAAGACCCGAACTACGATCGGCTTGATTCCCATTCGGGATACGTAGGTAGCCTATCGCTAGGTTCAGCCACCCGATCACTCGATCATCCCGCCAAATATGGAGCCTTGCTCTTATCGACGACCCCGCTTCCTTCGAAAGCGCCGTCGCCGAGGGGCTACTGTAAGTGCTCCAATTTGAGCTTGTTAGAATTTTCGTTAAAAAATTAACGAAAGTTATAACATTTCTAACAATTCCTAACTATCCTAACATTTCTAACAAAGTGAGGGTAAAATGGGCATTGTTATTTAAGGTTAAACCTCAAAAAGAATCTCAAAAAGTAAAACAAAAGGAATAAAACCACAAATAGAAATGGTTGGGAACAATAAACCGGCCGTTAATTTGAAATTTCAAAAGATTATTCCTCTTGTCCAAAGCCCGAAGCCGCATTTAATGAACAAGGCACGCTCAAGGTCTTATCCGCGCGGATAGGTTTGCATTTTCAGAGGGCTATAAATTGAGCCCTCCAAATACAAAAATAAGAAGGAACAACACAATTGCACCGAACCTCTGGCGAAATATAGAGAGAAAACAGTGAGAATTCTTCAAGAATTGTCACCATTTTCTCTCCAATCTTTCCCAACTCACACTCATCCACTCACTCTCATACTTAAGTCTTAAACACTCATACACTCAAGCCAAAAACTCAAGAACACAAGGAAGATTGGTAAACCCTCCTTCTCCTTACCCTAAACTCCAACCATGCATGCATTGCAAACTACAAAATGTAGTTCTTTCATCTTCTTGCTCTAGATCTAAGAAGATCACCATGGAAGACCATCTCCATGGATGATCTTCTACAAAGATCAAAATTATTTTCAAGTTCTCTTACTTTCTTGCAAAGAAAACTCATTTTCAAAACCCTAAAAACCATTTTCAAGCATAAAATCTCATTTTCAAAGGATAAAAATCCCCTTCCCAAGCAAATGAAATGCTTAGTCCTAATGTACCCCAAGGATGGTTTGGTATAGTTGATTCACCACTAAAATGTCAAGTGATCACTAACCAAAACCTAGGGAAATGGGGACAAGCATGGATGCAAAACCCCCCTTTAAATCATATTTTCTTTCTTGAGAAGTTGCTGTCCAGTAGCAATTTTCTCAGACCTCATTCTATGGTCTAATTTTTTGGACACAGATAAATGTGGAATTTGGTGTTGACTACAAAACAATTTTTGTAGCCAACATCCAGATATTTCTATACATATTTTTACTTTATTTTTTGGGTGAGTAAAACTCCTCTTTTCAAATTTTCTTTCAGAGGCTAGTTCATCAGCTTCTGGGAATCCAGATCTCATATCTGAGGTTTCCAGAAGGTTTTGACCCCTCAAATCTTCTCCAAAATGGAAAATTCCTTCGCACAAATCTTATTTAAGGTGTCTAGAACAACTTTCATTCTCTGAGTTTATCCAGATTATGAAGTTTTAAGACCCTTGAATCCATTTCAAAATCAAAGGTCCACTGCCTTTTTCATTCTGGCAGAAATGGCTCTCAACTTCAAAAGGTCTTTTGAGTACCAAATCTCAATCCAAAAATCTTTCAAAAAATCATGGGATCAGTTTAAAGTCTTGAAAAGATATCCCAATTTTTACCTTTTTGAGTTTCAAATTATTTTGGCCAAAACACACACACACACACACACACAAATGATTTTCAGCTTGGAAGACTCGTTTACGAGGCATTCCGGTGCACACTAACGTCCTTCCCGGCGTGTAACATGACCTCCGAACCTAAATCTCTGATCTCGGGCTTTTTTCAAAGTTTTGGCCCTCAAAATAAAAATGGCGTGGCGACTCCGTTTCGTTGATTTTTTCAAATAAAAATGGGAAAAATTTCGGACACACATTCATCACAGAACCGTACAGATGTTGGGTAAGAGGAGAGCAAATCGCCGGCTGAGGGATGTTGCTTTGGAATTGGGGTTGTTGGTATTGTGGGATCTCGATCTGGCAAATCCGGCTACGACATGCGATATCCGCCCGCCGCTGATTGACCGATCATGAGGGGCAATAAACCGACCACCAAAGGTTGGGCCGGGACGCCGACCCGTGCCGTTATACGGACTTTGACCCCGAGTCCCAAACCGATTCGAGTATACCCAAACGGCTCTTGATTGACACCACCGGGTTGCCGACCCCGCCCAAGCCGGATTGCAGGGATAAAACATAAACCGGTCCTGAGCACTGACCTTCGGTAAGGAGCTTGATTCGCCCCTCAGCCCGTATTGCATACCATAAGTAGATACTGGGATAGGGGGAGGTCTCGACATACCCCCATGAGTCAGCATCGAGAGGGAGCCAGGCACACCATAGGAGACTGGGGAGGCATATTGTGAAGGCTTTGCCTAGGTGAGGATGGGGGAACAAAGCCAGTGCCGGTGATAGTGACATCAGGCTCTTCCCTGATTTCTTCATACGACCCATCGGGGTGACGGATTACGGCAACGCCTTGCATGCGCATTACTTCAACATAGCGAGCCCAACCGGCTTCCTCATGGGCACGAGAGGGTTCGAGAGCAGCACGGAGGGAAGCTTCTTGAGAGAAGTTGAAACCTGGGTGAGGGTTAACAAACGGACTTCCCGGGGGCGTCATGTGAGGACCCATGCCATAACCACTGCTAGGAGATGCATTCAGAGCTACGTTCGGCCCCGCATTCTGACCTTGATCTGACCCTACACCCCTACACCCTGACTGACATTATGATTCTGAGCTGGATCAACACCCGCATTCGGACCCAAACCCGCTGAGACTTGCGAATCTGCCATTTCTGGGACTGCTGGAAATGAACCCCTGAGTGGAGAGAAACTGATTAACCGACCGCCCGAAACTCTGACCCAATACTTGCTCGCTGAAAGGGGGAGAGAAAGGTTTTAGGTAGGTGAGAGGACAGTCTTAGGACGGACTCATGCATATGCTCTCTCTTTTTTTTTATATATATATTTTTATATATTTTTTTGTTTTTTTTGTTTTTTTTTATAAAAATGATTTTTATTGATCCTAGGAATGGTTAGAAAAGGGGAAACCTTCTTTTCGCATTCTACGCTATTCCCGGATCAAATGGGTTCCATCACTACGTCTATAGACCCCCGTATTCCACCCGTATTGCACCTCCGGACGGACAATCCCGGCAGAGGTCCTATAGGGCACGTGGAACCCACCAATCGAAAGGGAGAACGAACCTATGGGCATACGAGCCAAAACAAGTCAAACTCGGGGTTTTCAAAACCAAGTCCAAGTCAACGTCTAAACTCAGGAGGAGAGAGGGTCGGACGTACGTTTGAATGTACGAGATCGCAATTTGCAGGTAAAACCCTGGAAGAATTGGGCATGACCTCTCCTCTTTTCGAGTTAGAAATCTGGCATGGCCTCTCGTCGCTTAGCGGCAAAATTTCGGCATAACTCTCGTTAGTATGCGTTAAGAATTCGACATGGTCCCGTGTTGACACATGCCGAGAACGCGTCATGACTTCTCACGAAGCCAAGCCGAGAAATCGATATGTACCCACGTCGAGATATGTAGAGATCTTAACGTGTACTTACGCTTGAATTATGTCGTAATTCCTACATGAAGAGGGAAAGTATGCCAAGATTTTTGGAGACGATGCATGACTCGGACTTTGTGAGAAAATTTTAAAAACCGAGTTTGAAAATGTTTTGAAAAGCATTGGCCAAAAACCAACCGGTCACGGTAGAAAGTGTGTCACGGACAAGTGTTGGCTGACTCACAGGCTAGGAGGACTTTAGGCGCTCAAGCGTTAGCGAAACACGTCACTTTCCGCGATGCCGTCCGTACACTCCCGGGTTCTAACTCTATGTGCGGGTAGCGTGCGAGTAGTGTGAAGGTATTTTCTAGGAAAAATAACTTTTTTTTTTGCTTTTTTGTAAAAGATTTTTTTTTATGCAATATGCAAAGGAAAAACAAGAGAATGAGTCAAAGCATGACAAAAGGGGACTGCCCCAAATGTCAGAATTTACCAGTAGCTGTAGTCCAGCATCATCCTGCCCTGTTCTGATCAACAGGAAGAGCAAATTGCAAGGGGAAAGCCCCGGCTCCCAAGAATTCCACGTACCAAAGAGTATGGCAAGGCTCACATGAGCACACAAAATGACACACATACACACACAAGGAGAATGTCGAAATTGTCCAAGTTGATTTGAAGAAAGTTAGACCCTCTTAAGAAAAACTTTTCTCTTTTCTTTCAGAAAATAGAAGAATGATACTGGTACGTGGGATTGTTAGACAACCATTTATCCCAAGCCCCGGTTTAGGGAGCGATACAGGAAGGTCAGTGGTTTCCACCTATATACCAAGTATCATCTTCATCATTTTTTTTAAAAAAAAAGTTTTTCAATGTCAAATCCCCAGCAGAGTCGCCACTGAATGAACGCTCGCCCGAAAAAGAAATTTATCAAATATCATTTTTTTCCTATTTAAAAGGGTTTTGTGTTGTAATGATATGATAAGTTTTTGAAAACTTCGGTTTTGGGAGTCGCCACGCCATTTTTAAAGGAAAACATTGTAAAACCTATTTTTTAAGAGTATTTTGGGTTCGGGAGTCTGGTTACGTGTTTGGGAAGAACTAGAGAGTTCACCCAACACGCCTCTTTCGAGACTTTCAATCAACATTGGACAATTTTGGACATTCAAAGTGTGTGTGTAATATGTGTCGATGAGCAAGGCATGCAAATTTGACATTTTTCATTGATGATGTATAAGCTGGATACAACTTGTGAGCCATGACAGGGGGCCACACCCTTTTACATATTATTATGATTTTCATAGCAAGGCAGAAAGGTAAGACAATCTGCCCAGAGAGCTCTGATGTCGTCCGACACAGGACCTCTAAGAAAGAGGGTGTCGCACGACATGATGCCCCATAGTCAGATTGTCTTTTACAATGACCAAGCTATTCTGGAACTGCAATGACATTTATTTGACTCATTGGAGTCACTATTTGAAGGTCTAAGCCTAGTTTGGGATTGACGGGAGTGAACAAAGTCACGATAGTCTTTGAATGATACGGATGTCATATGACATGGACCATCCGAAGTTATTCATGTCATATGGCAAACCGCCTCCAATAAATCGCACCCAAACAGACCATAGGCACCCAAATAGTGGCTTATGAGCTATAGAAATGCTTAGGTAAGCTCTGAGTTACAAAGGGGTAACCGGACAGATTCGAAGTCCAAGAATGGCTTTACAGCCTTACGGGATCTCCATGCCGTATGACACAGATCTCCATGGAGTCCCGTGTCGTCCGACAAGGATAGGCCATTTACGTGCCCTTCGCCCGTTTGATTCCCCTTTGTTTCTCAAGGAAAACCAAGCATCTTTATTAACTGTAAGCAGCATTAAAACAGTAATATATGAGTATTATGGGAGGATCACATGGTTTTAGTGGCCAAATGTGATGAATCACATATTTTTGGCCACTTTGAAGTAGCCATCACCTCCTAACTCGATGCAAATGTGTAAAGATTGAAACTTTATTGATCCTAATGTGACCAAATGTCCAGATCTGAGGTGGGGAGAAGTGAATATTGAAGATTCACTTCTCCACCACCTTTATCATGCAAAAATCCCGATTTTTACATAATACTAAAGCAAATATGCATGCAAGGTGGTATGAATGTATTAAAAGCTATTTAAAGAGGGAGAAGGGTTTAGTGGCTACCTATTATAGTCCACAAGGTGGAATCACCAGTAGTATGGTGTCCACCCCTTCTACACACCAACAAAGGAAGCTTCTTTGGATCTTGACCTTGAAGTGTGTGTGTGTGTGAGGAGGGAGGTGAGTGTGTGTGTGAGAGAGAGAGAGAGACTCCTTTTGGGCAGAGTTTCCCCTCTATTATACTGATCCTCCCCAATTCCTCTCTTCAAGTCCTCCAAAATGATCAGCCATGCCTTGTATTTATAGGCAAGTAGGGGCGTGGGAAGGCCTTTGTCGTCCGAGTTGTAAGCGGTTAAACCGCCTTAGTGTCTTCCTATGTCGGACGACAGCGTACACCTTTTTGGCATATTGGGCCGAATGCCTGGCAGGCCCAATGGGTTGGCTGTCTTGTGGGATATTTGGACTTAATATTGCATTTTAGCAATTATATAAGCCCAAAAAACAATTAAAATGGACCCAAACATGAGTTCGGATCGGGGTACTCACAAGTGCAGCAACCTTAGTTTCAAGGATGCGGTTTTGATCAGCAAGAGGAGTCATTCTTTTGATTTGGTCCTTAAGATTTGAAATTTCAGATCTCATCACAGTTTTCTCCGTCTTGTACTGAGAAATCTCATCATTAGCTAAGCTTAAGGCTTTCTTAACATTTGAGAATTTATGGATCATCATCTCAGCTTCCTTGAACATCCTTTCATGTTCCATGGGAGAAACCTCTTCCACCACCTTTTTCAAAATTTTCTTATTTGGAATTGCTTTTGAAGGTGGAGCATTTTTAGGAGCAAAAATAGGACGTGAATACGAGCAATTTCCTATTTTAATGCTTGGAGTAAGTTTGACATCAGAATCCAATTTAAAAATTGGAATTTTTGTAAAAACTTCTTCTTCCTCCATATCTAGCGACTCGACTGACTCAGTATCTGACTCATCGGAAGCATCTGCAACTAAGCAGAGATTAACCTCTTCGGTTTCTTCATCACTTCCATCATCAGAATCTGTTTCAATCCAAGTTGCTAATTCCTTGGAATTCTCTTCTTCCTCAGCAACCATTCCCTTGCGACGAGAAAATTTCGCAGGCGAGGTTTTCTTTTTTAAATACTCATATTTAGGCTGTAGACACTCAGATGCAAAGTGATCAGGTTTCCTACAGTTGTAGCAAGTTAGATCACCATTTTTCTTTTTATCTGCAGCCTTAGAAAATGTTGCAGGAGGTTTGCCTTTTGAAAATATTTTTGTGAAAGGTTTTGAGGATTTTCTAAATTTTTGAAATCTTTTCACAAACATGGCAAAATCATCATCATCCATCTCGATGAGTGATAAGGTTGATATGGAAGGATCTGCGGTTTGATTGGATGTAGATGGTTTCTCCTCATTTTCCACTATGGACATGGAAAGCGATTTGGTTTTCCCTTCAATCTCTTCAATATGATTTAACTTAAGATCATAGACTCTAAAATTTGCATACAAGTTACTTAACGACCAAGTATTCAAAACTTTGGAGTCTTCTAGAATGGTAGCCTTATTAACCCATCTAGAACCTAAAGCAGCTAGGAAAGTCATATTGATTTCCTTATCAGTTAAGGTTTTGCCAAGAGATCTACAAGTATTAACTACCTCAACATAGCGGTCGTAGGTTTGACGCAAGGTTTCGTTGGGTTTTCTATTGAAGTTGTTCTAGGATCTTTCAACAGCATATAATTTGCTTTCCTTGCATTCGTCATCACCTTCGAGGTAGCTCTCTATGGCATCCCACATCTGCTTTGCGGTTTTGAGGTACATCACCTTTTGAAGAGTTGAAACGGGGAGGGTTCCTGAAATGATGTGCCTTGCCTTGCTGTCCAAGGCAGCAAATCTCTTCTCTTCATCTGACCACTCATCTTTTGGCTTTTTGACCTCAGGAATTGTTGCACTGGTGGTTGCATCTGTGTTGGCCTTCATTGGAATTAACGGGCCATTGATCACACATTCCACCAACATCTCATCGATGGTCTCCAAATGAATAAGCATTCGGCACTTCCAGATGTCGAAGTGGTCTTCGTCCAAGATTGGAATGTGTGAATAGTTAAGAGTTGTCATTGTCTTTGAGTTTGCCATATTGAATCGGCATACAAGCTATTAATCTTAAAAAATAGTGGTTTTAAAATGTGTTAGCTCTGATACCACTTGTTGGTCCCAAAGGTGGCAACAAGGGTGAAAATACAGCTAGAGGGGGTGAATAGCTGTTACAAAGTTTTCGCCCTCTTTTAAAACTAAACCTCTAAGCTTACAAAACCGCTTGTAGTTAATAATACACTGCAAGTAGAGTTGTAAAATGCACAGCGGAATAATAGAGTTACAAAGCGGTTTTGAGAGAGGCGGTTTGTAAAGCGGTATTAGTGATGCGGTTTTGATAAGTGCAGTTTTACAAACAGGTGTATTTTTTGACAGTGTTAACTCCAAACACAATTTCACAATAATGGATATCTATATAAAGATCAAACAGAGATAAAGATAGATAATCAGTAAGCACAAGAAAAATAAATGCAGAAAGTAAGAACACAATATTTGGAGTGGTTCAATCGACAAACGATCTACGTCCACTACCAAGATGGTTAGTCTTGGATTTTCAAGAGTGATTTTACTATTGAGTATGAGAGATTACAAGTTACAATGATCAATACTCAAGGCTAAAATCTATTCTATGAAGATTGAACCCTAGACTATAACCAGTGTATCTCAAATGAATAATCTATGTGATTAAACAAGTGAGGTGTGTGTGTGAGAACAAGATCAAGGCTCTTTAAATCTTTGAGATGTAGAGAACAATGATTCTTGATGTGTATAAGGCTTGATTTCTGGGATGGGAAAGTATTTCTTGAAGTTGAAGATGAAGATTCAAAGGACTTATCAATTTCTGGGCAGAGCTTCAGCTTCTTATGAACTCACTGCAAATCAATTTCTCAAGCAATCTTCAAATGGTGAAGATTGGGGGTATTTATACCCAAGCATCCAAAATATAGCCATTGGACACAGCTATTGTAAGGACAGTACTTGATGCTTTCCCATTGGTCCACAGCAACCACTTTTGTCCTTTGGAACTGTTGTTGCAGGTAAAGCTGATCAGACCTCAGCTACAATCAAGGTGGTTAGGACATCGTCACCTTATCAAAATCCTTGCAGATCTTGTCTGAAAAGTAGTCACGTGACAAGATATAGTGGTTGACATTTGATATTGCTGGCGTGGATCCCAACGGTCAAATGTGGTTCACTTCAAGTCTCAATCATTGGGGCGGTTCTGGTGAGGAGCGGTTCAAGTCATGAGCGGTTCCACCAGAGATGAGGATTTCCTTAAGTGCGGTTGAGGATGAAACTGCAAGGCAGTTGCATGAAGCGGTTTAAAGGCATTTTGCACTTAGGAGTTCAAGAGCAGTTTCAGTAGAGGTTTCTACCATGCGGTTCCATAGGAGCGGTTTGCTAGGCGGTTTTGTCAATGCAGTCTGAAACTCTGAACTGCAATCCTTAGATCCAATGAGTCTTGTGCCAGTCTTCAAGCCTAAATTTAACCTATTCTATAAAATGGACTTAGCTAAAAATTGAAGTCTAAGCTTCATTACATAGGGTCCTAAAGTCCTTAAAATAGACAGGAGGTTATGGTATCAATAAAATCTAATACAAAATAGGAGGGTTAAAATATGCATACCCAACACTGGAGCAGGCTAGACTGTTGGCAGAACTGATAGCGATGGAGGAGGAGCCTGAGCAAAACGACAGAAGGTCAGAAAGGGCAGCCCCCTCCCAGGTTTCTCATAGGCAGCCCGAAGGAAGTGCTAGGCAGAACGGGAGTGCCAGGCAAAATGGCGATCAGAGGATAGTGCAGCGTGTTCGGTCCCAGATTCACGTCCCAAGTGACGACCTGAGGGCCATCCTCAACAGAAATAGAGAACAGGAGGCCGAGTCGGATCTGAGGCGACACCTGGAGGCCAGTCGAGACGTGCGTAGGTTGCCCGCCAGAACTGAGAGGTCGCAGTCTCATAGAGACAGGAATGGGCGTAGGTCACCAGTCAGAGAGGAAAGGCGCAGGTCACCAGTCAAAGAGGAAAGGCGCAGGTCGTCGGTTAATTCAGTAAGATCGCCCTCTCACAGGGATCAAAGGGGTAGAGAGGTAACTCCCCTTAGGAGTGACAGGCATAGGGCCAACTCAAGGAGGGAGCCTCACCTCAAGGAACGACTCCCAGGCAAGGGATGACAAGCCTGATGATAGGGAATGGTTACAATGGAAGAAAAAGTTCGAATAATGGGAGGTCGACAAGAAAGAGGATGCTGGAAAGGGCGAACGAAATGACTTTACTCTTCGAACCTTGTCCAAGGAGTTGCTCGACCGTCGACCTCCCCACGGTTTCAGGTTATCCACGCTAGAAAAATATTCGGGTACGATCAATGCCCAGAGTCATATACAGCATTTGGAAGCTACTATGTGTTTTGTCTCCAACGATGATGATATGATGTGCAAGGAACTGACTAGCACCCTCATAGGGGCAACCCTGACTTGGTTTAACGGCTTAGCACCAGGCTACATTACAACGTGGCATTACATGAGAAAGAAGTTTTTAGATCGCTTCTCAACAGCTGGAGCTCGAAAGCTGACGGTTACCGACTTGAATAATTTGGTGCAGGGGAAAAACGAAAGCTCGATGAGCTATTACACCAAGTTCAAGGAGATGGTCGACCAGATTGAAGAGGACCTGATGGACAGGGAAGTAATAAATTGTTTCAGAAATGGGATAGCCTCTGCAGACTTGGATTATGAGCTGACAGTCCGGAGCGTGAAAACTCGACAAGAATTGTTCGAAAAGGCCTACAACGTGGCACTGGCTGAAGAAAGAAAGGAAAAGAAGAATGGAAAAGGTCCCAAGTATGAGGTCGCGGATACTAACAAGAAGGACCCAGCCAAGAATGGGGGGAATAACAAGAATGGAAAGAACAGAACCAGGGCGACTGAGAGAGTGCCCGAAGCTTTCACCCCCTTGACAGTAAGTTGTACTGAAATCCTGAATACCGTCAAGCTAGGCCCACCTACCCCTATGAACCCCGGAAATAAGTTCAGAAGGGATAACAGCAAGTAGTGCAACTTTCACAGAGATACGAGCCACACTACGGAGGATTGTATGAGCCTGAAACGCATCATTCAAAAGTGGGTCGACCAGGGGAGGCTCGACATGTATGTGAAAAGAGCTCAGCCTGGATGTGGTGAGCGAGCTGCTGGTGGACCGCAAGAGCCGCGATAGCCTAGATTGAATCTGGGAGTTATTACTGAGCAAGCTAGCAACACCGCCCTGAAACACAAGATATTCCAGCTCAACAAGGCCCCTCACGTGCTGCCTAGAAGCTACATTAGGGACGATATTATCAACTTCTATCCGGACGAACTAGCGACTAATGTGGCCGCCAGAGAGCAAGTTCTCGTTATCCCAGGATTGATTGATGGGTGTACGATGAGTAGACTCTTGGTAGATACTGGGGCCTGCAAAGATATTCTGTTTTACAAGACGTTCAAGGAGATGGGGCTATCCAAGGAGCAGCTTTCACGTTATGACGGTCGATTGGAAGGCTTCACCAACCATAGGGTCGATGCCAAGGGACAGATCAAGTTGGACGTCGACATAGGCCAACATCCTTATAGGGTAGTCTCCAAGGTAACATTTATTGTTATTGATGTAAATAGTGATTATGCTGCTATTTTGGGTATCCCTAGCCAGGTCGCACTTGGAATGGTGGCCTCAATCCCCCATCAACGAGTTAAGTTTCCTATGCTAGCTGGAATCGGCTGTGTGCAAAGTACAGCTCGAGCATACCTTGATCATGTCCTTCGAATGAGAAAGAAGAGGGAGCTAGAGATTGAAACTGCTGAGGGATACTTGAAGATGTCAAAATCTGTCACCACAACTTCCCGACTATCTACGATCACCTGCGTGGAAGAGGCGACCTATCACTCACATGACGAGGTCATGACTGAGCTGACATGTCCCTCCCAAACCACTATGGTCGATTCAGATGCAGTTATGGTCGACCAAGTCTTCATAGGCGAGCTATGCCTACAGATTGAAAATAACTCGGGGGCCACCACCAGTGAGATCGCAGTTGAGCTAGATGGCATGATCATTGAAGAAGCTCCACAATTGGGGGCCGAAGAAAGACAGAGGGTTCGAGAGATCATTATTGAGACCCTACAATTTAGAGATGGTCCGGAGCTAGAAGTTGTGGACGAGCTAGAAGCAGTAATAACAAATCCTTCCTATCCCGAAAAAAAAAAATTCAGATTGGTAAGCAGATGTCAGCTGAAGAAAGAGTAGAGATCGTCGAGCTACTAAGGGAGAGCAATGATGTCTTTGCTTGGCGAGTAGAGGATATGAAGGGAATCAAGGAAGAGGTCTCTGTTCATAGGTTGGAAGTCAACCGACCATGAAGTATAAAGCACAGAAACTGAGAAGCTTTGCTCGTGATAAGGAGGAGGCGATCAAACTTGAGGTACAAAAACTTTTGAGTGCAGGTATCATCAAGGAAGCTGCTCACACCACCTGGCTAGCTAATGTGGTCATGGTAAAGAAATCTAATGGCAAGTGGAGGATGTGTGTCGACTTTACCAACCTAAATTAGCATGCCCCAGGGATAGCTACCCTCTGCCTCGAATTGACAAGCTCGTAGACTCTATAGCTGGGCACACCACATTAAGCTTCCTCGATGCCTATTCAGGTAATCATCAGATCAAGATGCACGAGGATGATATAGTGAAGACATCTTTTCAAGCTGCTGGGGGTATTTACTGCTACAACATGATGTCGTTCGTGTTGAAAAATGCAAGAGAAACCTACCAGAGGATGGTGAATAAGGTCTTTGCCTCACAAATTGGCCGAAACATGGAGGCCTACGTCAATGACATGGTCATCAAAATAAAGGCCGGACATCACGTGGTCGATCTAAAGGAAACGTTTGCCAATTTACGAGCAAACGACATGAAGCTTCCACAAACCCATTTCTCACTCAGGGATCAATGGGCCACCAAGCCCCTAATCCAGTTTCATCAGAATCACCAGGACCGCAGTACCCTCTTGGTTATACACCCTCGCCACAGCCAGGCATGCAGTTCAATAACCAAGGACATCAGCCCGCATTTAGGCCTACTTATGAGTCTAACCCTGGAAACCCAAGCTATCCAGCTACCTCAGGCTTGCCTCTACCCTCTTTACCGATTGGAAGTCAACAGCAAACTGCGGGGTTCTATCCCTTTGCCCAGGCTCCTACTCACACTCCCCAGGGTAATTCGGGGCAAGGACAGGTTTTTACCTACGTCCCCGGACCGGCCATTCCATCCACCAGTCTGCCTCCAGTGGTAACTCCACTCTCCAGTTCAGTCATCGGTCTGAACGCCATGGCTCCACCATAGGACCCTCACCTGGCCTGGTTCATGGAACAACACAAGGAAATGAAAGCACAGATTGTCGAATTGACTGCTAAGAAAGCTGCCTTCCGGCCTACGGACCCGGATTCCATTGTTCCCCTACCTCACAAGTTCGTGATGCCTAATCTAGACCTTTTTGATGGGACTGCGTGCCCAAAAACTCATCTGGACACATATACCTTGGCAATGAAGGCCAAAGGGTGCACAAATCAGCAGCTGGCCGACTATTTCAGCCTCTCTTTGAAATCCAGTGCTTTAAAATGGTTCTTTCGCTTAAAACCCGAGGCCAGGGCCACATGGGACCAGATTACTAGTGCTTTCACCGAGAAGTACAAAGCTAATTTGGAATGGGAAACAAATAGAGTTGATCTACAGACAACCATGCAACGTCCTGACGAGAATGTCGGAGATTTTTACAAGCGGTGGAATTTGAAACTTAGTGAGATGGCCATTCCTCCTTCTGAAGAGGAACAGTTGGATATCTTCCAGTCATGCCTGAAATCGCATTTGAAGACATCCCTCAGCAACTTCCCCTACCCGGACTTACATGCTATGGTTAACTCCGCGGCTAAGTTTGAAAAGTCTTATAATCAACAGCAGGCTGCTGCACCTGCCTACAGATACAGGGCTCCTCCCTCCAACACTGCTTCTGCTCCTGCTAAGGGTAAAGAGGTGATCAATTACATGGGGCAGGAATGTAATAATGCCACTTCCTTTGTCCCCAGGAAACCAGTTGGGTCCAAACCCCGGTCCATAAACCTCGAAAGCTTCGGAATGCCTCTGAATGACATCTTTAGAGGATTGGTGAAAGAAGGTTTACTGCGGCCTTTGGAGAACTTCCAACCCAGGAATCCGAATGTCCCCGTGGATGCCTCTAAGTATTGCGCTTTTCATCAATCCCACGGACATCTGACAGATAATTGCTATACTCTGAAAAAGGCAATCCAAGGTTTGATAGAGCAAGGAAAGTTGGAAGGCCCCGAGGGGCCTAATACAGTCAAAAATCCCTTTCCAAGAAACCATAACCAGGTAAACATGATCGAAATCGGAGAACCTTCACATGCCCAGGAAGATGTGGAAACTGATCTCCAAATACCCATGACTAACCTTGTCGAGGATCCTGAATTCGGATTATCTCTCAGCCTTGAGGATGATGAACAAACCAATCCTCATTGGTCCCATGTTAGAAGTTTCTTGCAAGAATATGAAGCTCGCTACTTCTCGGAGGAAGGGATAGCTGTCACCGAAAAACTGGGGCTGTTCAGATCAAATCATGATAAAATCATTTACACGAGGTGGCTAGAGCACTCAAGGAGGATTGAACAAGAAAGCTTTAGGAAGGCGCCTGTGCTGGGGCTTATCAGCAAAGAGGCCGAAGAGCACCTGGAGTTAATACACTTCTGCAAGTTGGTTTCGAGAGAAGCCGAGTACGATCCCGAGGACAGTGAAGACGAAAATTCAGAAGAGGAGGATTGTTTCCATATCCTAACTGGAGTCAAATACATGCCACCCCCTCTCACTTTTCCCCCGCAGTTCCTGGGAGGAAAAGCCGAGTCACGTGCCGCTTCCCGGCATTGGGAGCCTATGACAACTTCTGCGGTTGCACGCACCCATCTTCCCCTAACAGATTTGATCGGCGTTCTCTCCTAGCCGAAGTTCAAACAGTATGGGATGACGATTCCGATGATAGTGATGACGATGATGTCGACTAGAGCGAGGAGTCAACTGAGGCCCAAGATCCAGAATCAGTCTGGAATAATCATGCCAGAAATGACATCTCGGGTGCCGGACACAATGGGTGGTTGTCAGAAGATTGAAGAAACTTCGGCGGATGACCACGAAACCGAAGACATGAAGGCCATGAATTTTTCTGGGGCTAAATATGTAGACGTCATAGAATTCAACACTGCTTACCATGCTATGGGGAAGGGATTCTCGAACGTCCGATCCAAGCAGATAGTTGAAAATCTGTTAGAAAAGGGGAGACTGACTCCTATTCTCCCCAATGAGAAAGTAACCATGGTCAGATCAAATCCGCCCCGAGGCAAAGTGACAATCCTTGTCAGAATTACCCAAGAAGAGATCACTTTCCCCAAATGCATTTTAGCTCTGAGAGAGGTCTTGGACAATGGCATGATACCTGATGCACCTCCCACATAGAGTGCCATAATCATTTATAGTGCCAAGTATTACAAAAAGGAGCCAGATTGGCTGCACTATACCGGAGATGAAAAGGAAAAACCACCCAGCCCTGAGAGTAGCAGCTCTTGCTGTATGATAGCTATGGGCAAGGCAAGCTATGATTATGGGGACGAATCGGAAGATGCCCTAGTTCTGTGGGCCATCCAAGGAGCGGTGACGCAATCCCAGGTTCAGAAGCCCGTGACTTGGGAAGCAATCCGGAAGGCTGCCTAAACAGAAACCAGTAAAGCTTAAAATCCCCAGGCTCAACCTCTCACTATTGCTAAGCTCCGTCAGAACCAGTGGCCAGTAGCCAAGCAAGCTCCTCCATTGACCTTGGCAGCATTGAAGAAATCCAGTAAAGAAGCAACAAATAAGGAAGTTAACTTGTTGACCAGATCCAGGCAGATCTACCAGGGGAACCCCAAGGCAGATAAGAAGGCAGCAGATCAAGCACCTGGGGAGAACCGTAACCCCTATGCCAAGACAGCTGAAACTCCTAACCCCGAGAAGGAGGATCCCGTGCTCACTCAGTTGAAACAGACTCAGGCCAACATCTCACTATGGTCCCTACTCACCTCATCTTACCCCCACAAGCTAAAATTGGAAGAAAGTCTGGCCCGCACACTGGTCCCTATTGATGCTACCCCCGATGACGTAGTGCAATTGATTAGAAACATCCACTACGGGAACATAATCACCTTCACAGACCTTGATCTCCCTCAGTTCGGAGCCGATCATAATGAGCCTCTCTTCATCACGGTCCAGCTAGACGAACGACGTCTCCCTAGAGTTTTAATTGACAATGGGTCCGGAATGAATATCCTCCCAGCCAAGATCATGAGTCTGCTCGACATCAAGTCTACAAATCTGAATCCTTCCTCCCTCACAGTCAAGGCATATGATTAGACATCTCACACCGTACTTGGAGTTGCTACTTTGGACCTCTGGTTTGGCAAGAAAGTGATACCCGTGGAATTCTAGGTCATTGATATCCCAATTACCTTCAACGCTCTGTTGGGAAGACCCTGGCTGCACCAAGTCAAGGGGGTCTCTTCGAGTCTCCATCAGTGTGTAAAGTTCATCTCAGATGGGGATATAACGACCATTTATGGGGACCTAGTCACTTTGGAGGCACTGATACGGGTGGAATACCTATTCTGGAGATCAAACATGATGAGGAAGGCCTCATGCTAACAGGTTTTACAGTCGAGCCTCCTAAAGCCCAAGTTTGCAACGTGGATTTGATGATTACTCGGGACAAAATCCCTCCAGTCTTGAAGATGATGAGAAGGATGAGCTACTTGCCTGGCCTAGGTCTGGGGAAGCATCAGCAAGGAACTCACAAAGTCAATGAGGTGAAAGAGCAGAAAACTCGCCACGGCCTGGGATATGAACCAACCTCGGTGGATACTTGTAAGTACCCCAATCTGGATCACCCTCTTTCGAACACACGGGAAATACCTCAAACTCACACAGTCGCAGTCTCGAAGGCCCGTGTCACCCAAAACCCTCAAACCCCCCCCCCCCCCCCACCAAACCAAGGGAGGGACCTTTCTGGGAATAAAAACACAAAAGGACTTTTTAGAAATTTCTCAGAAATTGGAAAAGCAAACATGGTCCGTACGGACCTCTTTGCTTCAATGATTACTGAATCCCCTTAAAGTCCAATATATTCCCTCAAATCCCGGAGTGCATCATTACTGAAATGCATGATAGGTCCGTACGGACCTTATTGCATGACATATTGGTCCGTACGGACCTTCTTGTCACCAGACATCATCATTTCAGAATCCTCTTAAAGTCCACATATTCCCTCAAATCGAGGAAAACCAAAAATTTGGATTACCTATGAGGTCCGTACGGACCTTATTGTAGATTTTCCTACACTATAAATAGAGGGCTCCCCCTCCCTCATTTGACACATCTCCCTCTTCTCTCCTCTCCCCCCAGCCTTCAGGCACCCCTCTAAGACCCTTCGGGGCAATCCCGGCCCCTTTCGGATCCTTCCGAGGCCTTCCGAGCTCCCTTGTGGTGTTCCGAAGCCTCTCCGAGCGCTCCCGCGACGCTCATGTGCCCGAGGCACTCTCGAGGTACTCTGAGGCCCCTCGTGGTACTCCGAGGCCTTGCCTGGTCTTTCCCAAGGCGTCCCGGCTCTTTTCGAGTCAAACCGGCAACTCGAACGCACGTCGAAACTCTGCCCGAATCCAACCGACGATTCCAACGCACGCCGAACCTCTGCCCGAGTGACCATTGCCATCTCAACGCATGCCGAATCTCTACCCGAATGATCCCTGCGATCCTAACGCACGCCGAAACTCTGCCCGAGTGCACACTTGACAATCCCGAGGCACGCTGAAGCTCTATCCACAGACAACCGGCACATCCCGAAGCAATCCCGGTCCATACCGGAGCACTATTCCGTCCTCAAACACTATTCCCCAGCGGAAGACAGACACGAACCAACATTGGTAAAGCTTCCTTCCATTACTATTTCAATACATTTCAATAAAGCAGTGTACAATGTAGATATTCGATACAACATGCATTTTTAAAAGCACATACACACACACACAACAGTTAAAGAATATTAGGGGTATCCGAAAGACTCGTTTTTACGAGGTGACTCGGGTGAGCTCTAAGATTCTAATATTCTCTTTCCGAGGAGTCATCTGACCTCCGAACTCAAAAATCTCATCACACAACAAAAACAGTTTATTTTTAAACTGATGCCCTTTTTCAATGTTTTGGGCTTAAAAAAACGGCGTGGCGACTCTACAAGCAAAACACAACGAGACACCTCCAACACCGCACAAAACGCAAAACGGAAATAAGCCAGATGTCGGGGCGCGAACGCGCTGCCTCTCGGATCCGGGCGACATTCCCGAACGCGGCGACGAAATGCCAGATGATGCCGGGGCCAAATCCGCGCGCGAGCCGGATCCGGGCAGTTTCAGTTGGCGACTCCGCTGGGGAGTATTTTGTTTTAAAAACTTTGAAACAAAACAAAAGATTTTTAAAAAGATGATGAGGGTCAAACTTTCATTTTACCCCTTTCTTTAACTATTGTGTGTGTATGCATGTGCTTTATTTTTTATTTTACAAAAAAAAATAAAAATACAAAAAAAATGCATCAATATACATCAGTGTACATACATTTAAAATTCTTCAAAAACTTGTTTTACTCGGAAAAAGAATTTTAGAGACCGCACACTACTCGCATTCTTTGCCTCGGTTACACCGCACACTACTGTATTTCTTGCCTCGGTTACACCGCATGCTACGCGCACTGCTGCCTCGGATACACTGCACACTACAACCCTCAACCCGGAGTGGTCTCAGTTGCAGTCCGTTTGGTCTTCCTAGGCCTCTTGGACGCGCACGGGATCATTCCAAACATCCCATCCTAGCCAAGCGTCAACCCTGCATGTTTGAGTCTTGAGTCACACTCTGTCCAGACTCGGTTGGTTTTTACCCAGTCCGTGTCATACAAGCCTGGATACATATCCCATGCCGGCCATTTTCCGAGTCGAAGCTCGGAACTCAAGATCCCTTGCGCAAGCAAAGCAATGAAAGGTCATGCTAAAATCTTGACCTGATCTTGATTTTCCGAAGCTACACCCAGACGATGTTCCGTCCCGGATATACATCCATGCTCGCATGACACCATGTCATCAAGCCTTTAATACGTCAGCCATGACGATATGACCCAGCCAACGCCTAACGTCACAGATCCCTTGCGCAAGCAAGGTAAAGAGAGGTCATGCCGAACTCTTGACCCGATCTTGACTCAATGGCCGGCTCGGTTCACTATTCACATGGCTAACACATTAAAACGAACATGACAGGCTCGGTCCTTAGGTTCGATTTTTCTTTTAGGCCGGTGGAAACCGCTTGCCCTATAGGACCCTCGCAGTGTCCACCACTGGGATGTCGAAATACGGGTGCAAAATGAGGGCTTATAGACGCGCAAGACGGTCTCCGGCCGACCCAGGATCTAGCATAGTTGCGAAAAAGAAGAGCAATCTTTTCCAACCTACCTAGGACTCTGAAAAAACACGTTTTAAGTAAATTAAAACAACAAAAAAAATTAAAAAAAGAAACGGAAACCGCATGTCACGTGAGCTTTCCCCCTCTTATCCCGAAAGGCCTTCCCGTGTCTAAACCTTGCCCGTCACCCCCTCCAGCGAACCGAGAGTGGTTGAGAATACCCGGGAGCCGCCTTTTCAGTATCGAGGTCACAAGGTCCGACAGCCCTTCCAGTTCAACGGTCCACACCGTCCGCCACTCCCCCATGACGGGATCAACAGATAACAGTGAGGAAAATGGAACCCCGCCACTAAGGAACCTTCAGACAATGGAGGAGGTGCTGCGAGCCTTCGAAACTATCAAGAAGCGCCAAGAAGAGCAGCAAGCCTGGATCGTAGACACCCTGCGTCTTTGAGGAACCATTGCAGTTCCCCAACCTGACGGAACCTTCGTTCTCATTGAAGATGAAAAAATACCGGCTCCCAGGTTTCTCAAAGCTATCGGCAGTCCCGCCTCCGCCAAGCTACGAGATCCCAGCAACGCAAAGCGGCTCTCGCTCAAAGATCCCTCGGGCATCGGTCAAGCGGCTCAGGCATGCCCGCCTCGGCACGATCGGTTTCCGGCTCTGCACACCAAGCTCGGTATCAACGGCACACATACGTGCTGCTCGCGGATCCCAATGCATCTCGGTATCCCCCAGGATTCAATTCTCTGCCTCTATACGAGCCTCACAGCCATAACCAAAAATCCACATGCTTACCTGGGACAGGCATTCCAAGCGGATATCCCGACATCTCAAGCCTGCCACCCGCTAGTCTGCCACTTGGGGCTAATGAAACATTTCCCCAATTCCCAAACACAACCCTTAGCGGACCTGGAAATCACGCCCTTAACTTCAACACTCCAGGGTATGGGTTGGTATACACTCAACTACCTCCCCAAGACTCCCGAATGGCGATCCCATCAGCCAATCCACCTCCATCTTCGGTTTCCATTCCCGAAAACAGTAACCCACCTCAACCTCCCGATCCCCACATGGCTTGGCTGATCGAGCAAATGAAGGACATGCAAGGCAAGCTAGCCAGTTCTCGAAAGGACTCCCTCCTGCCCACTGATCCAAACAAGGTGGTTCCACTCCCTCCGAAATTCAGGATGCCGGAAATGGAAAAGTTTGACGGGACAGAATGCCCAAAAACCCACATCGACACCTATGTCTTGGGAATGAGAGCCAAGGGGAAAACCCCTCAACAGATGGCGGATCACTTTCAGCATTCTCTCAAATCCACAGCGCTAAGGTGGTTCCTCAATGTAAAGGTAGAAAACCGCTCCATGTGGGACCAAATCAGTGAGATCTTCCTGGAAAAGTACCGCGCCAACCTTGAGTGGGAGATAAACCGCCATGATCTGCAAGCCACCGAGCAAAAGGATGACGAACCAGTAGGCGAGTTCTACAAAAGATGGAACTGGAAGCTTAGTGAGATAATGGATCCACTTTCCAAAGAGGAGCAGATGGACATCTTCCATTCTTGCCTCAAGCCATCTCTGAGGACCTTGATTAGCCATCACTTCTATCCGGATCTCCGTGCCATGGTCAATGCCGGAACTAAGTTTGAAGACTACGAGCCTTGAGAAGACAATAGCGGCCCACCTTCATCTTACCGCTATCGGACAAACTGTCAACTTCAACACCTGTCCCGAACAAAGGAAAAGAAGCGGAAGCGGTACACTACATCCGAACGGAGCTCAAGTAAGCCGTGATCAAGCGGCCCCGAGGAACAACAATCCCCCTCGCTTCCCACGGTTCCGGCATTTTGACAACCTCGAAATGCCTGCAGGCCAAGTATTTGAAGCTTTGGTAAAGCGAAATCTTCTCAAACCTCTCGAGAATTTCCAACCAAAGACTCCCAAGCCCAACATGGATATGAGCAAGCCTTTGCGCCTTCCACAACTATCCCGGCCACACCAAACAATTGCTTTGTGCTAAAGCGGGTGGTCCAGGGGCTAATCGAGGAGGGAAAATTGGAATGCCCTCGTGGCCCCAATACCATCGGAAATCCATTCCCGAATGACGGGGTGAACACGATAGCTTTCGACGAAATTCCAAGCAAGAAGCGGACCCCTGCGATTTACGAAACCGTCGACATGCTATCCGCTATGGCCCAGGAACGTGAAACCGAGTCAAACGGTCTCGTGACCGGGAATCCAAACAAGAACGCCCAGGCAAGCTGTCTCCCTACGATCTTTGCCCCGACCAAGGCACACCAATGGATGGATCGAATGCTCCCAGAGGAGGCGGAGTCAAATGGCGGCACGGGAAGCGGTCTAGCTTTCCTGAGACGATGATTTGCCGATATGTGAGAATCGACACAACGAGGCCCTCCTCATCCTCATAAAAATAGAGATGTTCTTCCTCCCGAACGTCTTGATTGATAACGGCTCCTTGATCAACATCATTGCCTTGAGCACCTTTGAAACGACTCCGTATCGACCGCTCCACGATAAGACCTTCGCCCAGGATAATCCGAGCCTACGACGCCACTCCACGACCAATCGTAGGAGTCATCAATCTGAGGATCAATTTGATGCACAAGCTGAGTCGGTAGAGTTCCAAGTCGTGGAAATCAAACCAACCTTCTGCCTTCTTTGGGACGACCTTGGATACATCGGATGAAAGCGGTATCATCTACTCTTCACCAATGCGTGAAATTCATCAATGCCAATGGAATGCTCGAGGTAATCCGCGGAAGCAGCACAATGGCAAGCGCTTGGCCAGCAAGCTACGACCCAGAAGAAGGTCCCGACATGACCGAATACTCTTCTCCAGATGAGTCTCCAGTCCTGTCCCGCTACGAAGTGGATCCCTACATCCACGCTCTAAGCCGCGATGAGCTAGAAATCGAAGAGCTCATGGGTCAAGACGACAACTCAAACATATGCGACTGTGAAGAATGCTTAAGAGAGGATCAAGAGATGGACGCCCAGATGGAGATTGACCGAGGAGTAGACCCCTACTTCGCCGAGAACCCTCTTGCAAACTGGCTCATCACCGACCCACTGGTACAATACAACCCTCTGGCCGACACTCTCGGATCTCACGAGGACGGCCATGACAGCATAGTCCAATTCAAAATCCCGGTGTCGGACTTAGATGAACAGTGGCGCAACCTCCTCCAAAGACTAATCAGGGAAGGAGAGATAGCATGCCCCCTCGAGTCAGACATTGTAAATGTCGTCCAAGCAAAGATCCCAGATAAAGAGGCGGATTCTATGAAAATGATCAACATCAGCAAGAATCAACTCCGAATCAGCGAATGCTTCGCCCTCCTGGAAGTAGCCCTCAGCAACTTCTATCATCAAGGTCCCCCAAGGACTGGTTACAACGCTAATGGAGGGACATCATCAGAGGAGCAACCAAAAACCTCCGCGATCTGGTTTGAAGTCGAACCACATGCAAGCTATCCTCCGGGATCCATGCCGGGTGAGATTGGCCACGGAACCATCGCCACTCCCTCTAGAGCTACAGCCTGCCAAGAGTAATGAAGCCTGGTCCAATCCCTCGTCGCCTATAGTCTAGCTTCGAGTCATGTTGTCTGTGAATTCATGTCTTTCGAGTCATCTGATGGCTCTACGCCGGAAGATCGTGAGTCCATAATCAACAATGTACAGTCTTTGCGCTTTCAATAAAAGGTCCGACCTTTCTAGAATATCCTTTCATTGCATCTTTAACAAATGATGAGTTAACTAATCAAAACAGTTAATAACAACTCATCTACACAAAGAAGCAAACACATTAATTGAATAAATGCATCAAGCAAACATTTAAGCATGTTGTCAAACGAGAGAAAAACCGGGCCCAAGCTGCCGAGGAGGTTTTAATCACAGCGATTTGCGAGATTGCTGAAGAGCCAAAGAGACGCAAGTCCGAAGCCATTTTCAGCACAACCAGATCTTCCAATACCTCAAAAACGGGGAAACCGCCTTCATGAACGAAGAAGGTCAACGCAGGGAAGGAGTCAAAGCCAAGAGCATCACGGCCCTAAAATGCCTCGCCTCTCACTTTGTCATCCTTGGGGACATGCTATACAAGAAACGCTACCAAGGACCACTCCTACTGTTGCATCGGCCCGGGGAAGAAGCAAACAAGCTCATGAACAGAAGTCCACAATGGGGCTTGCGGTCCCCACATGAACGCCAGGGCTCTAATGCAAATCATTCTACGGATGGGCTACTACTGGATCTCCATGGAGGCAGACTGCATTCACTTTGTCCGAAGCTGCGACAAGTGTCAACGGTTCTCCAACCTCAATCATCTACCTCCTCACGATCTCTACTGCATGACTACGCCCTGGCCCTTTGCCACTTGGGGAATTGACGTCATCGGAAAAATCGCTCCGCCGGGCAGCAACGGCCACGAGTTCATCTTGGTAGCCATCGACTACTTCACCAAATGGGTCGAAGCCAAGTCCTACAAAGTGCTCACATCCAAGAAAGTCGCACACTTCCTCAAGGAAAACATCATCTGCCGATACGGCATCCCGAATGAGGTCATATCAGACAACGGCTCCCACTTCGAAGGAGAATGCGACAGACTGCTGGCCGAATTCAAGATCACACGCCACAAGTCTTCCCCTTACCGGCCACAAACAAACGGCGCCGTAGAAGCAGCAAACAAAACCCTCGAACGGATCATCCGAAAAATGACCATCCGAGGACGAGATTGGCCCGAGAAGCTGCACCTTGCACTTTGGGGCTACCGAACATCAGTCAGAAACGACCACGGGAGAAACCCCATTCGCCACGACATACTGGATGGAAGCAGTCCTCCCCTTTGAACTGGAAATTCCCTCACTCCGAGTCTTCTTTGGAAAATGGCGTCAACGAAGTCGAATGGCTCGAAGCCGACACGATGAATTGGCTGCTAGACGGCGACGACTAAAGGCCATGGAACACGTCCGAGCCTACCAAAGCGAGAATGGCTAGAGCTTTTGACAAGAAGGTTAAGTCCGAGACATCGGGAAGGCGACACAGTACTCAAAGAAAAGCCTCCCACTCGAACCAACCACTTTGGGAAAATGGGAACCAACATGGATCGGCCCTTTCGTGGTTCAAAAGATCTTCTCCGGAGGTGCCATGAAGGCAGCAGGACCTAGACGGCAATCCCTTCATGAATCCGGTCAACGGAAGCAAACTTCGCGAGATACTTCGCCTAAAGAAGAACAAAGCTGTGCATCTCTTGGCACTCCATGTAGTGTCGAACTACGCGGACTGAGCCCTCTAGTCAGGGAACGTAGGCAACCTTAATTGGTCCGGTCTAAAAACACACAAAAAGTCAAAAGTTTGAATGTCAATCAAGACCTCCATCAAGCTACACACTTTCAAGAGCATGCCCCCACCATCACCTTGACCAAGTCAAACAACGGCGGCAACATCAAAGGACATCAGAAGGTCACTCGGCGTCAAGCAGTGACCCATGTCTGCTTCCAAGCTAGGGGCTGGCCTTCGCCCTCACTCGCTTCAAAAAAAAAAAAAAGAGCTCGAGCAAAGTCTCTCAAAAAAAAAATATAAGCTCAAGCAGAAGCTGCAAAAATGAGGTCAAGAGCGCGACGCCAACAAACAAGAGGCAAGGAAGCTACAGAAAAGACCGTCAAAACGACTTGTCATGGGATCATCCAACCTCTCAGCCAAACACAAAGCCCAAGCAAAAGGGATTGCCGTCAAGGCCCAGGCTGCTTCAGTCCGCAAATACAATAGAAAAGTCCAAAGATGGACGCCGTCAAGGTTCACGAAGAAACATAAGAAAACAAGAGATCTTGCGTCTCGACAAAGCTTTAAAAGTAAATCATAAATCACTAACGGTTACAACATTTCTTGATGAGTTCAAGCACGGTCTACTCTCAAGTTCACAACATGCTAAAAGACAGCTTAATACATTTAACAAATAATGTGTTTGCAAATGCAATGAATGGATACCTAGGAGGTCATTCCGCGCCATCTGCGCTTGTCCCCTCGCCATTCTTCCCTTTCTTCCCTCTTCCCCAGCGAGTCTTCTTTCGCTCCACGCGAGCCAACTCTGCGTCTCTCAGTCTGAGATAAGGGGTCCTCCCCGTGGAGTCGAACAATCCCGGCGGCTCGCGGGGCTTCATTCGCCGTGCTTCGGCTCGGATCTCCTCCTGCGAGCCTGCAAAAGAGGACCTCACTCCGTCAGTCGGTCAACTCTAGTCTTGTAGTCAAACAAAGTGTCCCTTGTAACATCCTGAGGGTCAGACCAGGCTTCGGCACTCCTAAGTCAATAGCTACTACGGCAATTGGGCCCCAGAATTGCTCCACGCTTGCTCCTCAAAGCCACTTGGGACTGCCCAGAACGCTGCTCATACCAGGCCAAGTACTGGGTAGTCAATACGACACTCTCCCGACGTCTAAGGAGAACCACATGAGGGAAAGCGTAATACTTCCATACCCTCAGAAAATACGAAAGAGCACCCGAAGCTGCCATACAAAGAGGAGCTACCTCCGTAGTAGCAAGGTCATCCCAGCCCAACAAAGGCTCCTGCTTCATCCCAAACTGCCGGGAAACAAGTGACGGAATATAGAAAGAGGACCAAGACAATCCCGGAACTCTGACAACATAGGACCCTTCCTGAAAGGCCCTCCTAGTCTCAATCCCCCAGTGCGGAACCCACCAGCGGATCTGATGCGTACCAAACTGCGCCATCCATCTCTCCCAGGCAGACTGGTACATATCCAACACAAGAGGACGCTGAGCAAATGTCCACGGGCTGAACGACGCCGGAGCCTCATGCATAGCCTGAAGCCTCTCCCGCAGCCACAAGGTGAGCAAAGCAGGGCTTCCCCCTCTCATGAACCGATCCCCAGTCGCCAGACGATCAATACCATGAAGAGTCTCCCCCAGCACCAATGGGACAATATCCTCTCCAGCTCTACAGTGTCCAACCACATCTAGCAAAGCGCCATCGCAAACCCCAAGGGAGCTGACCATGAAAAGCGTCGCTATCACGCACAAGGCAAATGCATCCCATGAGACGTCACTCTCATCATCAATCATAAACCGCTCGGCGTGAAATGTCAATATGACCCGAATCAAGGATCATGCCTGCACTTCTCCCAACGAAGTCAGAAGAAAGCATGCAAGCTTCACGCTCACGGCGCCCGCCAATCAAAGGAAGCGAGATGGCCTCCACCTCCGGTCCTCCAATCAAAGCCCAAAAATCCTCAAAGGTGGGCACCATCTCATTGTAGGAGAAGCAATACACATGCCTCCTAACATCCCAGAACTTCGCGGCAGCCCGTAACAACTCCCAATCAGGAACCAACTCCTTAAGGGACCAAACCGAGCAAAGTCGAAACCTTACCTCGAAAGCCCGCCTCTGATGCCTCATACGGTGTCGCATCCACATTTTTGGCCGCTCAAGGAAGTGTGCTTGCCGCTCCTGCGAAAGCCTTGGTGAAATTCTTGGAACGTACGAAGAATCCATGGCAAAAATGGAGGTTCCTAGAGAAAATGGGGAAGAAAGCTCGAAAATGGCTGAAAATGGGGAATGGGGAAAGTCCAGACATCTGGAAAGCCTTTATCCCTTCCCAAAAGCAAAGGTGATCCGTATGGACCTCTTTGCACACCAAGTTGGTCCGTACGGACCTTGTTGCACCATGGCCCCACTTTCCCAGTAAACAGGCCAACAACCACTGTTCCCAGTAAGACCTTGCTCCAAACTGCCCAAACACTGGCCAAAGTCATTCCCGGCAAGCATACACTACCCACAAACGCACTCCCAGCTCACGTGGCATGAACAAATAAAATAAAATAGCAATAATTCCTAGGACAATTCCCGGGAATCACGAAATATGGCATTACATCTTAAAATAGAATATTTTGTGGTGCAAATGCAAATGTTTTATTACAGGTACATATAATGTCTGTTGCTAAACAAAAAAAAAAGAAGAAGAAGAAGAAGATATGGAAAGAGGGAAAGCAAATGAGCCCTAATCCGACTCTTCAGCATCATCATCATCACCAACATCCTCCAGCGAGAAATCGGGCACCCCGACAAACTCGCCAGCCACACCCTCGTCGTCAGAATACTGAACCCCCTCCTGGGGTAGGTACTCAAGATACTTGGAAGGGTCAAACCCGACAAAAGGGTCGAAGAAGGAAGGCTCTGACGAACTCTCTCACGGTGCCTCCTGTGAAGGCCAGAACTGGTGAAAGACCGGTAGCCTCTGGGCTCCCGAGGACGTCCCGGCATCCATGCTATGCCGCCCCCTAGAAGGTCCCTCCTGCTGCGGCTCTGGCTCAGCCCTCGACGGAGGAACATCCACTGAATGCCTCGAAGGCATCGGCTCGTACGCCGGCACACGCCTCGAAGACTGGCAAGACAGCTTCCCCGCCAACTTCTTCGCAAAGGACCGCATCGCCACATAACGGCGAGTCAGCGTGTCGAAGGCTCTCCCCGGGACCTGCACAAGCAAACAGGCAAAGAAACACTCAGCTAAAGAGATACAGGCATACAAAAAGAGAAAAAATACAGGAAAAGATGCCAAGACGGAAAAGAGTAAGCACACTCACCTGCACATCAGGGTCAACCCGGTAGGCAGCTGGAGCGTGCTCAGGGAAGGGTACTGACACCCTCCGCCTCGAGGAATCCCCGCGAACATATGTGAAATCTGGCCCAGGCACCGGAACCTCTGGGGGACCTGGCGGGCCAGCCTCCCTCTCCCTCGCCAACACCTGTGGCGTCCTCAACTTCCTCCTCACGAAGGTCCCATACTCCTCTCCAAACAAGACAAACTCATCGGCACTCACGCCGCCCAAATATCTCTCAAACTCCAGCACGTCCGTCTC
Organism: Adenophora triphylla var. japonica; assembly: GCA_022495995.1. Classification (NCBI taxonomy): domain Eukaryota; kingdom Viridiplantae; phylum Streptophyta; class Magnoliopsida; order Asterales; family Campanulaceae; genus Adenophora; species Adenophora triphylla. The sequence goes on along the minus strand of JAFEMH010003625.1, from coordinate 212,671 downwards.
ACAGGAATCCATCATCCCAAAAGGAGGGTCCCTCGGAGCCAAGGGGAGCATACCCGGGCCATGCTGCCAAAAGACCCTCTCTCCCAAGTACATGACATCGCAGGTCAGGCCCCGCAGCATCTTCCGCTGTGCCATCACCACGGTAGCCCCCTCAAACTCGTCAGCCCCGTACCGAGCCCAGGGGTACAAAGCAAACTCCGCCGGGCTATCTCTCCCCAGATGCTCCTGCACGTCCCCGTAAGCGATGGTGAGCTTCCCCCTACTGGTCCTCCTCCTCCTCGCGGGACGAGCCCAGCCCAACATAGCAGGATAGGCCGCTATGGCCTCAGGATCTCGATCCCACGGGAAACAACGGAAGATCTCGTAGAACCACACCTGTGACAAAAAACAGAAGAGGTTCAGTGCAAATAAAAACGAAGAAATGACAGATTGCTAAATCAAAAATAGCAATAAACTCATACCTCTAAAGCAAAGTCAAAACAGCCCAAAGAACTAGCCACGCATCGGCTAAACCGGTCCAAGGAGAAATAAAGCTCCGCCAGGCCCGCCTCGCCCCAGGCAATGTCACAGACCCTCTCTAAATCAGTCAAACTCTCCAGCAGAGCAAAGGGAGCCGTAGTCACGTGGTTCGAGAACAAAGTCTTGGAAAGGGCAAACCACAGGAAGGAGCGTGCCAGCTGCTCCGCCGTCACCATACCGGTACCACGGCAATAGGCCCCAATATTGGCCGTAATCCGCATCTCCACATCGCTGTACAGCATGCCCAGGACCCTGCGAAGAAGAGGCACAGAGCCCAGCAACTCAGCCAATACGTCTTCGGCTATCCTATCCTCCACCGCACTGGCCCTCCTTTAAAGGAAAGCCCGGTGATAGCAGCAAAATCGGTGGGCGTCACCGTCACCTCGCCCCAGCTCAGATGGAAGGTGTGGGTGGTATCCCACCAATAAGCCTAGGAAGATACTCTTGTTCTTCCTCGTATCAGAAATCCCAGCCAGGTTCTCCACGAACACGCCCAAGCCAGAAGCATACACCAATCTCTTAGGGCTCGGCCCGCCCTCCACAGAGATATCCGGCAACTGCTGCCACAGCTCCACTACTGCCTCGAGCGACCCTCGAGACTTCATCTTCTTGGATTTCCCAGAAAAAAGCCCCACATCCTGCAGGTAAACACAGCAAAGGTACGTCAGTCACAGTACTTAATGCAAAACACAAAAAATATATACTCGTATATAACATATATGGGTCCGTCCCAACATTGCACATAATTTTCACATGTAACCCGTCACAAAACACGGCATGCATTGCACATAATTTTTCCCATGCAGTCCGTCACAAAACACGGCACACACTTTCTCAACAAAGGGATTAAGTCCTACACGACACATTTTCAAAATTAACCCGTCACAAAACACGGCACATATTGCACATATTTTCCCCACAAAGTCCGTCACCAAAAACACGGCACACACTACAGAAAAGTCCGTCCCTACACGGCACATACTTTAAGACAAAACCCGTCACAAAACACGGCACATGTCACATTTTTCACAAAATTTGTCCCTACATGGCAATTTTTCTCACAATGTACATACGAAAATAGCATAAGGTACAAAACACCAAAGCATGCATTTTCAAAGAGATGCACTTTATTTTTACAAATAAGAGCTAATCTACATATTTTTGCACAAAAATCACATACCCACAAATTTTACATGCTCAATTTTAACAATTCATCACGAATTTCACAAAAGGCATGGCAAATAACAAAATCCCCAAATATGCGAAAAACTAAAACCTAGTTCTAGCATTCAAAATTTCAAGCAAGAAATCAAGGCGAAATTGATTTCTTACCTCCCCGACGTTCCTAGCTCGCCTAGTGTGCACCTCCGGATTCGGATACAACACATCCGGGTTCTTCGAAGAAGGATTGAAGGAAGTGCAATTCCTTTGAAGCTCCATCCTTTGCTCGATCATCTCTTGGCTCCGTTGACGACGTCCTCTCCGTGATCCTTCCGCCATTACAAAGCAATTCAAGCTAAGTGTGGAAGATTTTCTAGGAATTTTGGGACAACAATGGAGTTTTCTCCCTTTCTCTCTCGCTGGTACACGAACTGGAAGAAGAAGAAATGGGAAAAGCCTCGGTTTTAAAGCTGGTCAAAATCTGGGAACCGGGGAAATCAGCATTGGTCCATACGGACCTCTTTGCAGAGGAAGAAGAGCCGTACGGACCTTCTTGCAATCCGTGGCCAAATTACTTCTCTGCCCTTATAATCTTTGCCCCTGGCTGTCCAAAGGCCTATTTCAGCAGATTCAATGCAGTTTGGTCCTTAACCCAATGAAACCAACACCGGCCGTCATCGTAAGCCCAGATTTTGCCTACTAAACGGCAACTCAAGCACCGGCCATCGAAGTAAGCCCGAACTCCTTCCCCAGCAAGTCAAAAGGGCATTCTTGCAAACCCGTACAAGACCGCATATCCCAAGCACCGGCCGTCATCGTAAGCCCGGACTTCACCCACTAAACGGCAACTCGACCACCGACCGTCATCGTAAGCCCGAACCTCGCCCACTAAATGGTAAAGCAAGCGCAAAAAGGAGATAACACCTCCAAGCACAAATTCCAAGGCACAAGACGCCTCCAAAATGCCGGACGGTGAATCAACCACCGGCCATCAAAGCAAGACCGAAGTCACCTTCTCAGCGGAAAAAGCCCCTACAAAGGCCACATATCCCCAACAGATGAACATCGGCAGTCAGCGTAAGTCCAACCTTTCCAAGCGGATAAAACGCAAGGCATTCACGCCTCTCACAATCGAAGCACAAGGCAGCCACGACTCCGCAAACTGCAGTCAGAAGACGAATCAAGTCCTCATACCTCCAGCCCGGAAGGCTTTAAACCACTCGGTCTGAAAGACCGCATAAACCTCCAAAATCACTATCTCCAGCCTGGAAGGCTTTAAACCACCCGATTCGGAAAATCGTAAAATTTCCATCTCAGGACGCCACCACGTTCTCACAGTTGACCTCGGCAGTCACACCACAAACCATCTTCTAGTAAGATTGCACACCCCAGGATGCCACCACATCCTTACCACTGACCTATGAGGTCACCCCAGGACGCCACCACGTCCTTACCACTGACCTATGCGGTCACCCCAGGACGCCACCACTTCCTTACCACTGACCTATGCGATCACCCCAGGACGCCACCACGTCCTTACCAGTGACCTATGCGGTCACCCCAGGACGCCACCACGTCCTTACCACTGACCTATGCGGTCACCCCAGGACGCCACCACGTCCTTACCACTGAACTATGCGGTTACCCCAGGACGCCACCACGTCCTTACCACTGACCTACGCGGTTACCCCAGGACGCCACCACGTCCTTACCACTGACCTATGCGGTCACCCCAGGACGCCACCACGTCCTTACCACTGACCTATGCGATCACCCCAGGACGCCACCACGTCACTTACCATCGACTTTATGCGGTCGCCCTGTGACGCCACCACGCCCTTACCACCGACCTATGCGGTCACCCCAGGGATGCCACCACACGTCGCGCCGACCTCGGCGGTCACAAGACACTTCAGGGCACCACCACGCCCGCATACACTCACAATTTCACGACCTCTGAACTACGACCAAGCTTGATTCCCGCTAGGGATACGTAGGAATCCTATCACAGGGTCCAGCCATCGACCTATACGGTCACCTCGGGATGCCACCACGTCCCTACCATCGACCTATGCGGTCACCCAGGACGCCGCCACGTCCTCACAGCTAACTTATGCGGTCACTCACAAGATACCATCACATCCTCACACGGAGTTTCAGTCAAAAGGACATCTCATGTCCTCGTGCACAACAACACTCACCCCACACTCACGAACTATGATCAGGCTTGATTCCTGCCAGGGATACGTAGGAATCCTATCACAGGGTCCAGCCAACTGACCTAAACGGTCACACAACAGGACACCGCCATGTTCTTACACACTGAGCTACACGGTCACTTTCTCTCCCAGCACGCGATCCAGATTCAGACCCTTATCTTATCGACGACCCCACTTCCTCCGTAAGTGACGTCACCGAGGGGCTTCTGTAAGTACCCCAATCTGGATCACCCTCTTTCGAACACACGGGAAATACCTCAGACTCACACAGTCGCAGTCTCGAAGGCCCGTGTCACTCAAAACCCTCAAAAACCCCCCAACCAAACCAAGGGAGGGACCTTTTTGGGAATAAAAACACAAAAGGACTTTTTAGGAATTTCTCAGAAATTGGAAAAGCAAACATGGTCCGTACGGACCTCTTTGCTTCAATGATTACTGAATCCCCTTAAAGTCCAATATATTCCCTCAAATCCCGGAGTGCATCATTACTGAAATGCATGATAGGTCCGTACGGACCTTATTGCATGACATATTGTTCCGTACGGACCTTCTTGTCAACAGACATCATCATTTCAAAATCCTCTTAAAGTCCGCATATTCCCTCAAATCGAGGAAAACCAAAAATTTGGATTACCTATGAGGTCCGTACGGACCTTATTGCAGATTTTCCTACACTATAAGTAGAGGGCTCCCCCTCCCTCATTTGACACATCTCCCTCTTCTCTCCTCTCCCCCCAGCCTTCAGGCACCCCTCTAAGACCTTCGGGGCAATCCCGGCCCCTTTCGGATCCTTTTAAGGCCTCCGAGCTCCCTTGTGGTGCTCCGAAGCCTCTCCGAGCGCTCTCGCGATGCTCCTGCGCTGCCCTGTGGCACTCTCGAGGTACTCTGAGGCCCCTCGTGGTACTCCGAGGCCTTGCCTGGTCTTTCCCAAGGCGTCCCGGCTCTTTCCGAGTCAAACCGGCAACTCGAACGCACGCCGAAACTCTGCCCGAATCCAACCGACGATTCCAATGCACGCCGAACCTCTGCCCGAGTGACCATTGCCATCTCAACGCACGCCGAACCTCTGCCCGAAAGATCCCTGCGATCCTAAAGCACGCCGAAACTTTGCCCGAGTGCACACTTGACAATCCCGAGGCACGCTGAAGCTCTGTCCGCAGACAATCGGCACATCCCGAAGCAATCCCGGTTCGTACCGGAGCACTATTCCGTCCTCAAACAATATTCCCCAGTGGAAGACAGACACGAACCAACATTGGTAAGGCTTCCTTCCATTACTATTTCAATACATTTCAATAAAGCAGTGTACAATGTAGATATCCGATACATCATGCATTTTTAAAAGCACATACACACACACACAACAGTTAAAGAATATTAGGGGTATCCGAAAGACTCATTTTTACGAGGTGACTCGGGTGAGCTCTAAGATTCTAATATTCTCTTCCCGAGGAGTCATCTGACCTCCGAACTCAAAAATCTCATCACACAACAAAAAAGTTTATTTTTAAACTGATGCCCTTTTTCAATGTTTTGGGCTTAATAAAAATGGCGTGGCGACTCTACAAGCAAAACACAGCGAGACACCTCCAACACCACACAAAACGTAAAACGGGAATAAGCCAGATGCCGGGGCGCGAACGCGCTGCCTCTCGAATCTGGGCGACATTCCCGAACGCGGCGACGAAATGCGAGACGGTGCCGGGGCCAAATCTGCGCGGGAGCCGGATCCGGGCAGTTTCAATACTGCGAAAGAAAAGGAAATTGCTCGGAAAAGGGGGGAAGCTGCCACGAGAGGGGTCTCGGTCAACGGTCCTAAATCTCTACCTTTCAGTCCTAATCTGGCTGACTACTTTGTAAAAGGCTCTCCACAGCAGGACACTGCCACAGTCAAAGAGCCTACTCCTACAGAGGGATGGTTGAAGCTACAGGATAACCTCATAAATTTCAGGAGAACCAAAGCTAATCCGATCCGTAGAATGTTTCTAGATCTACCCAAGATACCTGGGGCTACCACCACCATGGAGAGAGAGTATACTTTCAAAGGCATGCCAAGCCTAGTAGAGCAGTTCGAGAAACTTACTACTGTGGTCCCGATCGCCCAGGAAGGCCCAAAGGCTAAGTTTGAGCTGACAGTGCCAAAAGCTAAAGCCGTGGAATTCCCTTCAGATGACTGGGATGGTCCTGTTATGCAGCAATTATTCGGAAAGGATGTCCAGGTGTCCGACCTGATTGATTTTGGCTCAGTTAAGGAGATGGTAGCAATGATTGAGGGAAGAGGACAGAGACAATGCAATTCTCGAGTCATGAGGCCGCTGACGGCAATGCCACTGAAGAATTGGGAAACTCTCTCGGGCCCGTCTTCAACCAAGGAGGAAATAATCACGAAGCTTGGATTGGTCCCCCGTCCCCTTGCGTCAACCTATGTAAAGTCTTCCGAGTCCCTTATTGTTGAGTTCGAGTCTCTAGAGTCGTCTGATGGCCTTACGCCTGAAGACTACGAAGTTGTAGCCAACGCTGTATTCCCTTTCGTTCTCAATGAAATGATGGACCTTTCTGAGTATCCCCTGATTGCCACTTTAACTAATGATAAATTAACTAATAACCTAAAAACAGTTAATAATGATTCACTAGATAAAGAAGCAGACACATTAAATGAACAATATATTAAAGAAATATTTAAGCAGGTTGTTCGGAAAGAGGAGAATCGAGCCCAAGCTGCCGAAGAGGTTTTGACAAGTGTGAATCTGGGAACTGCGGAAGAGCCTAAAGAGACGCAGATTGATAGCTTCTTTGAAGAAATTGAAAAGGACACTCTGATTGAGCTGCTAAGAGAATTTGTGGATGTGTTTGCATGGTCCTATAAGGATATGCCAGGCCTCGACCCTTCCATAGTCGAACACCGGATACCGCTCGACCCGAAAGTCAAGCCAGTAAAACAGAAGCTGACGAGAATTAAGCTCGAATGGTCACTGCAAGTGAAAGAGGAGATAGAAAAGATGCTTAGAGCAGGATTCATTAGGGTCATTGAATATCCGACATGGATTTTCAACATAGTGACGGTGACCAAGGCCAACCGGAAGATCCGATGCTGCGTGGACTTCAGAGATCTGAACAAGGCTAGTCCAAAAGACGATTTCCCCCTGCCAAATATTGACATTTTGGTGGATACCACGGCCAACTATGAGGTTAAATCCTTCGTCGATGGCTTTGCCGGCTACAACCAAATCAAAATGGCAGAGGAAGACCAAGCCAAGACAGCCTTCACAACCCCTTGGGGCACGTACTGCTACACGGTTATGCCGTTCGGACTAAAGAATGCCGGGGCTACTTACCAGAGGGCAGCTACAGCCTTGTTTCATGACATGATCCACAAAGAAATTGAGGTCTATGTGGACGATATGATAATACATTCTAAAGGGTCCGATGGCCAACACTTCGTTGATCTGAGAAAATTCTTCGGTCACCTCCGAGACCATAGCATGAGACTGAATCCAGCCAAATGCACCTTCGGTGTTGTAAGTACGCCAATCCAATTTGCGATCCCTTTTTAGGTGCATTTTAAATGATAAAATTGCACTAAGGGGCGTTTTGGTAAATTCCCGGTCCGTTCCGAGACTTCCGGAAACATTTCATGAGTTTCTCGCGAAAGAAGTATGTTTTAGTATTTTTCCCAGATAAAAGGACCTAAAAGGAATAAATTAGTTTGGACCTCTTGGGAATTAACCCGGAATGTTCCAGAATCTGTTTTTGGCGCCATAATTGGTTATGGACGTGGCCCGTCGTGCGACAGCTTGAAGCATGGAATTTGGAGACGTTGGGTCGTGCGACATTATAAAACTCATTCCCAATTTACGTATAAATGCCAATTTCCATTCATTTGTTAAGAGGCCTCTCACATTTCTCACATACAAACACACAGTTCACGCACAACATTCACGCTCTCTCTCTCTCTAACTCTCTCTATCTCTCTCAATACGCAGAAGGCACCCCCTTACCGGCGACCTCTCCAACTCCCTCTCTCCGGCCAAATCTACACCGAGCTTCTCCCCCAAACCAATTCCTTCTCCCCCAAACCAATTCCTTCTCCTCCGACGACCTAAACCCAATCAACTGGCTACCTCCTAAGAGCGTCTTCTTCAACCCAAGCTCTCCCTCCGACCTCCAACTCCCTCTGTACCAAAGACCGCGAACACAACCCCAAGCCCACCGTCGTTCTCTCCCTTCTCCGGCAATAACCTTACTTCTCAACAACAACCACCACCACCGGTCCTCTCTCTCTGCACCTATTTTCCGGCAAAGGCAATAGCCGTGTTTCCCCACTTCAAATCTCCCCAGAAACCAATCGCCATTCCCCCATTCCCAGAAGCCTAAGCCCATTAACCTTCATCAAATCGTCAACTGCTTCCCCTGTTCTAAGCCCAAGCCGGTAGCCACCACCGTCACACCACCAATCTCCGTTTGCTGCGTTTCCCAATCCCTAGCCTATCTCTCTGTCCAATTTACACCGAGGTTGTGACAAGCGCTCAATTCCTCCCTTAATTCCCTCTCTGTTCTTATATATTCATTCAGCACACGCACAGACACTTGGAGCTAACTTGCCATTCAATCTGAGTTCGTGAGTCCGTTCCCGGAAGCTGATTTGAAGATCCTTAAACCTAACTTGGTTTAAGGAGCGTGGACTACGAGGGTAACGATCCGTTTCTATCTCTCTCATTTATTTGCTATTTTATTTGTTTTATTACAATTTGTTCCCGAACTTGATAATTGGACTCCGTCTGTCCTCAATTATCAAGTCCCAATTGCCGATCTCTTTGTTTAATCTATTTAGCTTGGTTTGGTTGATGTTCATTATGTGATTGGATTTCTATTTGTTGCTTGGTTGTCAAGGGAGTGTGGATCTCTCTATATCCACACTCCTTTGGCTAATCTGTTGCTGATTCGTGGTGCTATTAGTTGATTTGGTATAATTGCTTGATCTGGATTGGTTTATGTCGAATCTGTGCTTCAATTATAAAGTCCCTGCAAATGGTAAGGATATGTCACGCGACACAACGGACCTCACTAGTCCTGTGTAGCGCGACATAACTAAGCCTATGCAGAGACTTCTATTTCAGTTGTAATCCGTTTCCTTGGGTTTGCTTGCTGTTGATTTTGTTCATTTTAGATCGTTGTGTGGTGTTGTGATCATTTAGTGTTGTTGCAGTGTGAGTTCTTGTAAAACCTCTGCAGATTACTTTGTTGTGTCACGCGACACATTTGATCCCTCAGATCCTGTGTCACGCGACATAATGAGTCCTCTACAGCAGGTTCCATTTCAGTTGTAAGTATTGTATCTCCTAGTTGTAAAAGGGATGTGGCCTCCCATGCCAGATGGCTTACAAATTGTAATCCCTCTTGTTGAGTAATAAAACAAAACACTCTTATGCATTTTTACACATATCATGTTACACACATTTTGCACACACTTTTGGATGATTTGAATGTTGAACAATTGAAAGACTCGTCTACGGATGAGGCATGTTGGGTGAACTCTCGGTTCTTCCCAACACGTAACCTGACCCCCGAACCCATTTTCTCTACAAAAAGGTTTTCAATGTTTCCTCTTAAAAAAGGCGTGGCGACTCCTTTTTTATTTTTTCGGCGAGCGCACATTCAGTGGCGACTCTGCTGGGGACTTGAAACTTGGTTTTCAAAAGTGGGTCAAACTTTCGTCCTTGTTCAACGTCCATCTCATTCATTTGTGTGTGCTTTGATTGTGTGACATTTTATGTGCTTAAATGCATCTTATGTGCTTTGTTTTATTCCGTTCCCTCCTTGTGTCCCATCTTTGTTGTCTGTGTTGCTGTTGCTTGGGGCTGAGATTTTATGTTGTGCTGGTGCTGGGGCTGAAGTTATTGCATTGCGCTTGGAGGCTGGGGCTGGTTATGATGCTTTTGTTCAGGGTTCTGGCAATGTGACTCCTTCTGTCACGCGACAAAGCGTGCCTTTGATATCCTGTGTAGCGCGACAGAAGGTGCCACTCTGCAGGATTTGATTTCATTGATACAGGTTGTGGTTGTGGGCAATCCCCATGATCAATATTATTGATCCATGCTTATTGTACTCTGCGGGGATGTGTGTGTGAGTTGTTTTCATTTTCTCCCCCTTTTCAAATAAAAAATTAAAAAAAAATAATAATAATAATAATAAAATCATTTTTCGCAAATAAAGGAAGATAGCCATCCCGCACACTACACCACGTAGATCTAGAACCCTCGGGTGCGATTGACGACATCGCGGACGGTGATAATATTCGCCTACGCTTGAGCTCCTAATGTCAAACCTATCCCCCTAGTGCGTTATAGGTGGCACCACACATTTAACCTTACCCAAAATGGTTGGTTTTCGACACGCCATTTTTCAAATACACTAAAATGAGTTGTTTCAAAAATTTTAATAGACCTTCGTACCTTTCCCAAAACCTAGCACGTGTGGGCATGTTGCCATCGCAACATGGTTTCACGAAAGGACATGTCGTTCCCACGGCATGTTCTAACGAAAGATCATGTCGCTTTGTCAATGTGCACCGACGAGAGGTCATGCCGGATTTTTCCTTGAAATTCTTCAGGAATACCCATTATGCTGCCCAAATTTCTCCAGAAATTGGGGCTGCTCATTCGTCCCATAAATGCTTTGGTTTTGTTTAGGTATTATCCCCTGTTATTAATTTTGAATCAATACATTTGGCGTATTTTTTGGATGATGTGTCCTTAGGTTCCCCCGAGGTCTAGATTGTGTGAATAAAGGATTAGCCTTTTCCAACCGTCTCTAGGACTTAAAACACCGATTTCTACTTGAACATTAATAAGTGTTGCACGAGTCCGTCTCCTTTCCTGTTCTTCCTTCTCCCGTACCTTATCAAGATTCTCTATCCTCCGCCTTATACACGCTCTTACCTCTTCACCTCTGCAAGGCTACGACAAGTTGGGTGTGCGCTCTCGTTCCCGGCGTTCGATTGGTCCATATTCCCGAGGCAAAAATAGGTCAAGTGCCCGAGCGGTCGTTCATCTGATTCGGAATCCAAAAGGCTCGGAGCAGAGAAGATTATGGCCCACCAGTCTAGAGGTTCGTAGCCCATGGGTCAGCAGAGTGCGAATGGTGTGTCCATTGGAAAGTTGCGAGCTACCCTTGAAGCCGTTTTTTTTCTCGCGAGCGGGAGGCCCGGTTGCTTGCTCAGATTGCTAAAGATAAGAAGGACAATTTGTGAAGGACAGAAAGATTGAGAAGGGTCCTCACCGCACCGATGGAAACGATACCCTTCCTCCCGTCCGAAGTTGATGCAGTCGATCAGTCCTCGTAGGTTCTAGAATGTCCACTGTCGGACATGAGTCTGTCGAGTCCAAGTTGGACCAATTTTTGCTTTGCAGTGATAAAAATCTTTGATTCTCTTCTTGCTAGACTCGAGACATTACTTGCACACCTGCGTTACACTCAATTGAAATGGTCTTATTCCAAATGATCACCTGTGCTGCTCACCGACCAACGCTTTGAAATGACTAATGTTTGAATTGATCGGAGTGAGAAAATTGACCGATATCCTTCCCAAAGTGGGGCTTATCAACTCCCCACCTCGCGGCTCCTGTGCTCACATATCTTACATTGTCTTCGCTATCTCGTTGCCCGATGAATTTGCATGGATCTTCCGCAGAGTAAACTTAAGGAAGCAATTGAAGGCTCGATCTCGTTCGGATCATCCGGTAGGGACTGCGGTTGAAACCTTCACCCTTAGGAAAACCATTACCGTACCCTCACCAAATAATACCCCTTTCATTTCTAGATCGGCACGTTTTTTAAACCCATTTAGCCATCTCCAGAAGAAGAGGGACTATCCTTGAGACTCCCGTGAGTCAAAAGAAGATTGACCGTCTCCAAGTTCAAGAACGATGGAAAGCAACGATCCATCCTGGGGACTAGCTGAAATTTTCCTCTCAAAAACAAAATTGAAAAAAAAGAGAGAGAGACAAAAATACAAAAAAGAGAAGATACAAAAATAAAAAAAAAGAAAAAAAAAAAGAAAGAAAGAGAGCCTAGTCCCCAGTGATCCTCTCAAAAGTAAAAGTCCAAGGATCCAGTTGTTACTCAAGAGGAGTCTCAGATTGAATAAAGAGACAGCATGGATGTCCCTCACCATTACCTCTAATCGATCCCAAGCCGTCCTCTCGATTTTAGAGGACATTCCTATTACCCTTGCCCTTGGCCAAAAGCAAAAAAAAAGATCGACCTCTCATTCTTAGAGGCATTGAAGATGTAATCATGGATTCCCTCACCTTAGAAATCCCAAACACTACCCAAGAGCCAACCTCTCATCTTTAGAGGTTCAGTCAGCAAAAGGCCTAGCCGACCTCTCGTTTTAAGAGGTCATGATTTTCCAAATTACCCGAAGACCGGTCGAAATCCCGAAGCCCAGTCGCAGTTCCTACCGGATAGCAGTTTCATTCCAATATCGTCGAGATCTAAATCAGATTATTGCTTAAAGCAGAGCCAAATCCATCCCGGCTCAAAGGACCGTCAAGTGAAGATTGTGCAAATTCTATCCATTCATTCGACGTTTTATCTGAGCATATTTCATTTCTCCTCCTCAAACACTTGCCGTGGACGTCCCACTGGGGCTTCACATCTGTGTCTCCCATCGACACTCCAAGAGGACATGCCCTTCAATGATCAAAATTCTCGAAGGTCCTCAGATCCCTGAATTTCACCGTTCATTCTTTTCATTCGGGATAAGCCCGAACTACGGCGACCTGAGCTCCTCCCAAGGAGGGGAATGTAGGCAACCATAAATGGTCCGGTCGAAATCACAAACAGATCTCAGAAAATCCGGTCTCCTCAAGGACCATTCCCATACACCTTCCATCCTTCTGAATTTGATTCTCGATATCAGTGGGCTTTCTCCTCATGATTAATTGGAATATTTGCTCATATCGGCTTTGGTGGTTTGAATAACCCGAACATCAATAAATGGTTTTAAGCAGTCTTGTGATCATCACGAATAAGACAAGTTTTCAAGTGTCTCGAAAAGTCTTCTCCTTCTACATCATAGGAAGATAGAGCTAAATACTGTGTCGGTCAGCAGGGGCTTCCATACACCTTTACCCACCTTGTGATGCTTATACTCTCCCAAAAGAGTCAAACTTAAAGCGAGAGTGTCATACAGAAGTTCGGGATTCATTTCCCACCATTCGAAAGATATGCCCCTGCACGTAAACATTTCCGAGTCTTGTCCAGCGAATGATTGACTACGGCTTGAAATGATGGGTTGCCTCTTCGGCCACAAGATGACTCTGCCTGCGATGAAGCTGCAAGGAATGTCCTCAAGCTGGGGCTTTGGTTAAGGTATCCCTCCGGCTCTCCTTATCAGATTTCCCTCTGTGATTGCTTTGCGTCAAGTCAAGCTTCGCTGCGGGATTGCTCCCCCCCCTCTGCTGCTTGTTGTCTCAGATGCGCGATACACTCTGTCCTCACTAGCAACGGACCTACTGCAATATGTACTCCCGGGAGCGTCCCTAACTTGCCTAAGCTGCACCATATCATCCATACGCCATCACTCATGGGAGAGGGTCCACCCCATCATAAACACTTTCGTTCCTATACACAATTCCTCATAGCATAATGGCTACCTACATATCCGCCCGCCAAGCCGTGCAAAAAAAAAAAAAAAACCCTCACTTCCCTTCCTATTCTCCCCAGCTGAGATGGACTTGTGCAACAAAAGATTAATAATGCATAAGCAAAGAGTCGAATAAAATGCAAAGTGCCTAGAAGTGTTGTGTTTTCCCCCGCAGGGTACAATAATCAGGTGATCGTAATTTGATTGTGAGGATTGCCCCTCGGATCACAATCTTGGACAGGGATTCCAAATCCTGCATGTGGCAGATCCCGTCTTTACCATCTTCATCAACACCGTCGGAAAAAAGTCTCAGCTACCCAGTCTCCAAGTAATGCTTGTCGAAAAAAAAAGAAGAGAAAAAAGGAAAAAGGAAAAAGAGCCTTAGCTGCCCCAGAATCTAGGCGATAATGCTCACCAGCCTCAGCGACTTTAAGGCATGTTCCGCACAGCGAGTTATCAACCAAGAGCCCGTGGGCAGATTTTCAGTAAGAGCTCGTGGACAGATTTTCAGTCAGAGCCCGTTCCCATAGGGCAGATTTTCAGTCAGAACCCGTTTCCCAAGGGCAAATTTTCAGTCAGAATCCGTCCCGTGAATGGCCACCCGGAAACCGTCAACAACAGTTATAGCCTAAGACCCCCCCGACAGCCACATCTACCCCCGCAAGTCCAATGATCAACGGAGCTGCACCAAATCTCAAAGATTGTCCCTCAAAGCAAAGCCGAGACAAAGAATCCGTGCCTATTTGAATCTCCCCAGTAGTGCGCATCAAAATCGATAGCCCCACTATCAAACCGTCAATAAGAGTTCGCTGCCCAGCAAGCAAAATTCCCGTCACAGCAAAAGTCAACCATCACCAAAGAAGGCCCCGCCGCCAAAACACCAACAAGAATTCGCTGCCCAGCAAGCAAAGGTCCCAGACCCCAAAGCCGAACAAGTCGACAAAAGATCGCCCCGCACTCGACAACCGTCAACAGCATTAGTCCCTCCGGCAGCTACATCGATCCTCAGCAACATAAATCATAATATCAGTTCCTCCGGCAGCCACAATCATCAGCCGTAGCATTAGTCCCTCCGGCAGCTACAGGTAAGCACAGCACAGGTATGAAAACATATCTCAGTCAATTTCTTTCCTAAAAGCATCAGTCAAAATCGCGGGGTGACTTCCCAAAGAAAAATAGTCAAATTCGCGGGCGACTTCCCAAAGAAAAATAGTCAAAATCGCGGGGTGACTTCCCAAAGAAAAACAGTCAAATCGCGGGTGACTCCCTAAGAAAAACGTCAAATCGCGGGTGACCCCCTAAGAAAAAAGTCAAATTCGCGGGTGACCCCCTAAGAAAATAGTCAAATTCGCGGGCGACTTCCCAAAGAAAAATAGTCAAATTCGCGGGTGACTTCCCAAAGAAAAATAGTCAAATTTGCGGGGTGACTTCCCAAAGAAAAATAGTCAAAATCGCGGGGTGACTTCCCAAAGAAAAACAGTCAAATCGCGGATGACTCCCTAAGAAAAACGTCAAATTTGCGGGTAACCCCCTAAGAAAAAAGTCAAATTCGCGGGTGACCCCCTAAGAAAAAAGTCAAATCGCGGGTGACTCCCTAAGAAAAACGTCAAATCGCGGGTGACTCCCTAAGAAAAAAGTCAAATTCGCGGGTGACTCCCAAAGAAAAAGTCTGAACTACGATTTGGCTTGATTCCCTCCCCGGGATACGTAGGAATCCTTTCTCCAAAGGTCCAGCCATCCGACTCCCCAGATCACCGTCTAGCCCTCCGCCTCATCCCCCTGCTGCTCATTGAGATTGGGTCCTTTTATCAATAACCTCACTTCTTCCATAAGTGACGTTGCCGAGGGGCTCTGTAAGTACGCCAATCCAATTCGCGATTCCTTTTTAGGTGCATTTTAAATGATAAAATTGCACTAAGGGGCGTTTTGGTAAATTCCCGGTCCGTTCCGAGACTTCCGGAAACATTTCATGAGTTTCTCGCGAAGGAAGTATGTTTTAGTATTTTTCCCGGATAAAAGGACCTAAAAGGAATAAATCAGTTTGGACCTCTTGGGAATTAACCCGGAATGTTCCAGAATCTGGTTTTGGCGCCAGAATTGGTTATGGACGTGGCCCGTCGTACGACAGCTTGAAGCATGGAATTTGGAGACGTTGGGTCGTGCGACATTATAAAACTCATTCCCAATTTACGTATAAATGCCAATTTCCATTCATTTGTTAAGAGGCCTCTCACATTTCTCACATACAAACACACAATTCACGCACAACATTCACGCTCTCTCTCTCTCTCTAACTCTCTCTATCTCTCTCAATACGCAGAAGGCACCCCCTCACCGGGACCTCTCCAACTCCCTCTCTCCGGCCAAATCTACACCGAGCTTCTCCCCCAAACCAATTCCTTCTCCCCCAAACCAATTCCTTCTCCTCCGACGACCTAAACCCAATCAACCGGCTACCTCCTAAGAGCGTCTTCTTCAACCCAAGCTCTCCCTCCGACCTCCAACTCCCTCTGTACCAAAGACCGCGAACACAACCCCAAGCCCACCGTCATTCTCTCCCTTCTCCGGCAACAACCTTACTTCTCAACAACAACCACCACCATCGGTCCTCTCTCTCTGCACCTATTTTCCGGCAAAGGCAATAGCCGTGTTTCCCCACTTCAAATCTCCCCAAAAACCAATCGCCATTCCCCTATTCCCAGAAGCCTAAGCCCATTAACCTTCATCAAATCGTCAACCGCTTCCCCTGTTCTAAGCCCAAGCCGGTAGCCACCGCCGTCACACCACCAATCTCCGTTTGCTGCGTTTCCCAATCCCTAGCCTATCTCTCTGTCCAATTTACACCGAGGTTGTGACAAGCGCTCAATTCCTCCCTCAATTCCCTCTCTATTCTTATATATTCATTCAGCACACGCACAGACACTTGGAGCTAACTTGCCGTTCAATCTGAGTTCGTGAGTCCGTTCCCGGAAGCTGATTTGATGATCCTTAAACCTAACTTGGTTTAAGGAGTGTGGACTACGAGGGTAACGATCCGTTTCTATCTCTCTCATTTATTTGCTATTGTATTTTTTTTATTACAATTTGTTCCCGGACTTGATAATTGGACTCCGTCTGTCCTCAATTATCAAGTCCCAACTGCCGATCTCTCTGTTTAATCTGTTTAGCTTGGTTTGGTTGATGTTCATTATATGATTGGATTTCTATTTGTTGCTTGGTTGTCAAGAGAGTGTGGATCTCTCCATATCCACACTCCTTTGGCTAATCTGTTGCTGATTCGTGGTGCTATTAGTTGATTTGGTATAATTGCTTGATCTGGATTGGTTTCTGTCGAATCTGTGCTTCAATTGTAAAGTCCCTGCAAATGGTAAGGATATGTCACGCGACACAACGGACCTCACTAGTCCTGTGTAGCGCGACATAACTAAGCCTATGCAGAGACTTCTATTTCAGTTGTAATCCGTTTCCTTGGGTTTGCTTGTTGTTGATTTTGTTCATTTTAGATCGTTGTGTGGTGTTGTGATCATTTAGTGTTGCTGCAGTGTGAGTTCTTGTAAAACCTCTGCAGATTACTTTGTTGTGTCACGCGACACATTTGATCCCTCAGATCCTGTGTCACGCGACACAATGAGTCCTCTACAGCAGGTTCCATTTAAGTTGTAAGTATTGTATCTCCTAGTTGTAAATGGGATGTGGCCTCATGGCAGATGGCTTACAAATTGTAATCCCTCTTGTTGAGTAATAAAACAAAGCACTCTTATGCATTTTTACACATATCTTGTTACACACATTTTGCACACACTTTTGGATGATTTGAATGTTGAACAATTGAAAGACTCGTCTACGGACGAGGCGTGTTGGGTGAACTCTCGGTTCTTCCCAACACGTAACCTGACCCCCGAACCCATTTTCTCTACAAAAAGGTTTTCAATGTTTCCTCTTAAAAACGGCGTGGCGACTCCTTTTTTATTTTTTCGGCGAGCGCACATTCAGGTGTAAGACGAGGCAAGGTGCTAGGATATATGGTGACGGAACGGGGAATTGAAGTAGACCCCCAGAAAATCAAGGCCATAGTCGAAATGAAACCACCTCGGACGCCGACGAGTAAAAATCCTTTAGGGACGACTGCAATACATAAGCCATTTTGTAAATCAGCTGACCTCGATCTGCGAGCCGATCTTCAAGTTGATGAAGAAAAGTGCCTACACAGAATGGACTCCCGAATGCCAGATTGCTTTGAAAAGATCAAGGCGTACCTTGTGAATCCCCCGATTCTTTGCCCGCCACATCAGCAAAAGCCACTATTGCTATATATAACTGTCACGGATACAGCAATTGGGGCTATGTTAGCTCAAGAGAAGAAAGATTCCAAGGTTGAAAATGCCATCTACTTTGTGAGCAGAAAGCTTCAAGGAAGTGAGCTCAATTATTCTGCTTGTGAAAAGACTTGCGCAGGCCTGGTCTGGGTAATGGGAAAGTTGAAGCACTACATGCAGTCTCACCCGATACATCTGGTTTCGAAGTTGGACCCCATCAAATATTTGTTTGACAAGCCCTCCATCTCTATGAGGTTGGCAAAGTGGTCATTCTTTGTGGCTGAATATGACATCACTTACGTGACAAGAAAATCTGTGAAAGGGCGAATAATGGCGAAACAGTTAGCTGACTTCCCAAGTGATGAGTCCCAAGGACCTGAACCCCAATTCCCTGATGACGGAATCTTTGCTCTAGAAGGAGAAAATCATTGGCAGCTCTTCTTTGACGGGGCATCAAACAAAAGGGGAAATGGAATAGGAATGCTTTTGGTCGATCCTACTGACGAGCATACCCCCATAGCAATAAAGTTGAACTTCGAGGTTACCAACAACGCCGCCGAATATGAAGCTTGCATAGCCGGGTTGGAGGCCGCTCTTGAAAGAAATATCAAAGAATTGGAAGTATATGGTGACTCTGCCCTCATCATCAACCAGGTCTCTAACAAATGGAAGACCATAGACCCTGGCCTCCAGAAGTACCACACGTACATAGAGGAGCTAGTGACTCAGTTCAAGGAAATCAGCTTTCATTACTTGCCCAGAGACCGCAATAGGTTCGCAGATGCTCTGGCAACACTAGCCTCTCATTGAAATACCTGAAGGAAAGTCTGTCAAACCATTCAGAGTCGGGAGAAGAGAAAACCCCGCTTATTGCTTTAAAATCGAAGTGGAGGCCGAACTGGCCAATGATCCCTGGTATACCCAGATTTATCAGTATTTGAAGAACGGCGAAGCCTCTTTCAAAAATGAAGATGGGGAATATAAAGAAGGAATCAAAGCGAAAAGCCTCTCAGCCCTGAAGCGACTCGCCTCCCACTATGTTTTTTTGGGAAATATGCTGTACAAGAAGCGTTATCAAGGCCCCCTCCTACGGTGTATCAGCAAACAAGAAGCTACCGAACTCATGAAAGAAATACACGGTGGTATCTATGGCCCCCACATGAATGCCTGGGCTTTAATGCAAATCATATTGAGAATTGGGTATTTCTGGATCTCCATAGAAACCGACTGCATTCAGTTCGTCAGAAGCTGCGACAAATGCCAGCGGTACTCGAACCTCAACCACTTGCCTCCTCACGAGCTCTACTGCATGACAACCCCTTTGCCTTTCGTCACTTGGGGAATTGATGTCATAGGCAAAATCACACCATCAGGCAGCAACGGCCACAAATTCGTCCTGGTAGCAGTGGACTATTTCACCAAATGGGTTGAAGCCAAGTCCTACAAAGTCCTCAACTCAAAGAAGGTAGCCCTCTTCATCAAAGAGAACATCATATGCAGATACGGGTTACCAGCCGAGATTATCTCAGACAATGGATCCCACTTTGAAGGGGAATGCGACAGACTGCTGGCGGAATTTAGAATAACCCGTCACAAGTCATCTCCCTATAGGCCCCAAACTAACGGAGCCGTCGAAGCAGCAAACAAGACCTTGGAAAACATCATTCGGAAAATGGTTGTTCGAGGCAGAGATTGGCCTGACAAGCTTCACCTTGCTCTCTGGGGATACAGAACATCCGTCAGAACGGCAACCGGGGAAACACCATTTGCTCTCACCTACGGAATGGAAGCCGTACTCCCAATCGAGTTAGAAATCCCCTCACTCCGTGTGTTGTTAGAAAGTCAGATCAATGAGGTCGAATGGCTCCAGAGTCGCCATGATGAATTGGCCCTGCTAGATGAACGCCGATTGAGAGCCATGGAACATATCCGAGCTTATCAAGGAAGGATGGCCAGATCCTTCGATAAGAAAGTAAAACAACGGGACATCAGGGAAGGTGACCTCGTTTTGAATGAGAAGCCCCCAGTCCGCATCAACCCGCTTGGCAAATGGGAGCCTGTCTGGGTCGGACCATATGTCGTCCAGAAGATCTTCTTCGGAGGAGCCATGCAACTTGCAGACCTCGACGGAAACCCTTTTGTACACCCAGTAAACGGCGACAAGCTCTGCAGATACTACGCGTGAAGCACTAAGTCATCTTCCAATAAAAGTGCTAAAAGAGTAATACCCAACTAGGTTGAAAAGCCGAGAAGGCGTCCTAGGTAAAAGACAGGGTTGCACTACAAAAAAAACAAAAAATATATATATAAAAAAAAAAGTGCTAAAAGAGTAATACTCAACTAGGTTGAAAAGCCGAGAAGGCGGCCTAGGTAAAAGACAGGGTTGCACTACAAAAAAACAAAAAAAACAATATATATATATATATATATATATATATATATATATATATATATATAAAGTGCTAAAAGAGTAATGCCCAGCTAGGCTGAAAACCCAAAAAGGGCCAGTCTAGGCAAAAGACAGGGCTGCACATAAAAAAATAATAATAATAACCGAGTCAAACTACGGAGACCTGAGCCCTTTAGTCCAAGGGAAACGTAGGCAGCCGTAAACGGTTCGGTCTAAAACACAAATAAAAATCATACTTTGTCATCAACACATTGATCAAACCATGAAGGCGTTCTGAAAAACTCTAAAGCAATTCATATATTCATTACAGTTAAAAGCTTTTTGATGAGTCTAAGCTCGGTTCACTCCTACAACCTGCTAAAAGAAACTAAAATACCTAACAAACTAATGTGCCTGCTATGACAAGCCAGGGATACTCAGAGACCCAAGGTCACTCCAAGCTACTTGTACTAGTGTCTCCTCTCTTTTTTTCTCCTCTTCGGGTCTTCTTCCTCTGCACAGGAAAAATGTCAGTCCTCCTCCTGCCCAGCTCTGGTATAGGGGCGGGATCCGTCAAGCCAGCATCCGCCAGGGCCCTAGTAACCCTAGCCTCATCTCTCATATCATGTACTCGAGCCAGTAACAGGGGAATCCTTTCCTCCTATCTCTTGACATAAGCCTCATAGTCTGTCACAGCATCCCCGCTCTTATCATGAGGATTGGCCCTCGCCTCGGCCCTCCTCATCTCTGAAACCGTCGTGTCTTCCAAACCAACAATGGCCTCACGCCTCCTCAAAATAGCCACCTGTGTCTCCCCCAGATGTCTCTCGTACCAAGTGGTCAGAAACACGTGCCCTGGACGCCTTAGGATAACCCTGGGAGGAAAGACATCATACCTCCATGCTCGGGAAAGGAATGAGAATACTGAAGGATCATCCATCGAAGCAGAAGCCACCACCCTGGTAGCTATGTCCTCAAAGCCCTCTAAAGGAGTCTGCTCCAAGCCAAACTGCCTACGAACCAGAGCCGGAATATAAAAAGTGGACTGAGAAAGTCCCGGAAGCATAACCACATGAGACCCATCCTGAAGCACTCTCCGAGTCTCTACCTGCCAATGAGGCACCGACCACCTAATATTCGCAGTCCGGCGACAAGCCATCCAGTACTCCCATGAGCCCTGATCATCAAGATCCACAGTAACCCCGCTCCTGGCAAATGTCCAAGGCTTAACCGCATCAGAAGTTTCGCGGAGGACCCCCAAACGCTCCATCAGCCACATGGTCAACAGAAATGGGCTACCCCCGTGCATATACCGCCTCCCGGTAGCCAACCGGTCAAGAGCATGAATGGTCTCTCCCAAAATCAAGGGCACAACGTCCCGGCCCAAACGGCAGTGTACAACTACATCCAGCAAAGCTCGGTGACAAATCCCGAAAGAATTAACCATAGACAAAGTCCCAAACATGCAGAGTGCAAAAGCATCCCAATATGCATCATCAATCAAGCCTAAACCCCTAAACCTATCAGGAAGACCGGAAATGTCAAAATGATCGGGAGCACGGATCATACCTTGTGCTTCCTCCGGGGAAAGATGAAGAAGGTTGCACAACCTATCAACAAAGGAAGCTCCTCCGGGCAAAGGGATCGCAATGTCCTCCACCTCGGGACCGCCAAACAAAGCTCGGAATTATTCAACAGTCGGGACCACCTCATTGTAATAAAAGCAAAAGACATGCCTTCTAGTAACCCAAAATGAAGCGGAGGCCCTCAAAAGATCATAATCCGAAACCAATTCCTTGAGAGACCATAAGCATTTTACCTTGTACCTCTCTTCAAAAAATGACCTCCTCTCGTGCATGATCTCCCGGGACCACTCCTTGAACTTGTTGAAGAAAGACATTTGAGATTCTTGGGACAATTTGGATGGATTTTTCATACTCACAATTTTCTCCATGGACTTTCTCTCCTTCTCCCCGAAAATGCAGTTTGAACAGGCAGCTGGAGTGGGTGTTTGAATTAAAAGAGGGTAAAACCAGATCCAAAGCAAAAATTAAATGCCAGTGTCATACTTCATCCTTATCCGCGCGGACAGGATTGAGCCTCATCCCCATCTGCGCGGACAAGAATGTCACCATCAGAAAAAAAAATCTGCAGCAGTTTTTACTGCTGCACCGCGGAGGAATATTTCATCCCAGCCGCTCAAAACATGCACAAAACCTATTCAAAACAGTCCATATACCAAATATTCACACCCTTGCCACAAAACCGGGCTCATGCAACATTCACATGCATAATAAATAAATAAATAAAAGAAAAGAAAATAAAAGAAAGTAAGTAACAATAATCCTAGATTATTACATTCCAAAAAAAAGGGGAAATGTGCATGAAACGTAAATTGTATCTGTCTGAACAAGCCAATCAATAATCAGAATCATCAGAGGCTAGCGCCTTCCCCCGGTCCCTCTTGAGACTCGGGCCCGTCTCCTCTGCAGTCATGAACATCTCGGGCTCGGGGTCGTCATCCTCGTCTCCAGAAAGAGGCTCGTCTGGACCAGTAGGTACGCCATGATAGGGCAGGCCGAGATCTGCAAAGAAATCATACCCGAACATGAACGCGTCGGATCCCTGGCCCTGTGTAGATGATCCGCCCTGGTGCCAAACGTGCCCCGATCCATGCAAATCCCTGAGGATGACGTGATCTGGAGGCAGCTCCCTGCTAGAATCCATGAAAGGAGATATGGGGGTGTCTGTGGAAGGCTCGGAAGGAGTAGGGGAGGGATCTCGCTCTACCGGCGCCTGCTGTTCTCATCTCTCGCTGCCTATAGTGGCCCCTCGGGTAACGAGCCGCCTAATAAACCTCTTGGCCCTAATCACCTTCTGCATCAGCTTCTCGACAACCGTGGTCGGGAACTGCACAGAAACAAAGGCATCAGAAGTGGTTAAAACGAAAAAAAAAAAAGATAAAAAAAGAGACAGAAGAAATAAAGAGACGTACACTCATATCCGGACGAGGCCGGAATGCTCGGGGGGCCCTCTTGGGGATAGGAATGTGCACTCTCAATCTCACCCTATCCTGGACATATGAAAAGTCCGACCGAGGGTACCGCACGACCGGGATCCCCTCTCTCTCAAGCACCTGGGCCACCTCAGCCTCCTCAGCACAAACAGCGAATACTCCTCATCCGTCACAAACCCAGAAAAGTGCTGGCCGCCCCGGTAATAAGCCCAAGTCTTCGAGCCCTCAGTCGGACTCATCATGTCAGCAGGAGGCTCCATCGTGCCATCAAAGGCGCGCCGTCGCCATGCTGGCGCGTCACCCTATCCCCCAAGTAATAAGCGTCACAAGACAACCCCCTCAAGATCCTCCTCTCTACCGTCCATCTCTCCGCGCCCTTCAGCTACTCCACGTCAAAATGACCCCAGGGATAGAACCTAATCCTCTCATCCGTCTCCGCTCTCATAAGGGGCCGACACTCCTTATACTGGAGGGTCGTGCATAGCCGAGCACCCCTCTTCTCCCGAGCCTGCCTAGTCCAGGAGAGCATAGCCGGATATGCCCCAATGTGCTCCGCCGGCTGCCGCCACATCGTGACGTGGAAGAACTCAAGAGCCCATACCTGCGAAAGGAAAAGGTTACATCAGTTAAGTTCAAAAAAGAAACAACACGTGCAAAAAGAAAAGAAAAGGCATAAGCTTGTACCTCCAGCGGAAACTCAAAGCACGTAAGGGAGCTCACGGCCTTGGATGTACTGTCTAGAGAAAAATAAAGCTCGCTAGCCCAGCCTCCCCCGGGCCACCTCTCCGGCTCTCTCCACATCCGTCAACGTCCTCGGCAAAGCAAACACAGCGTCCCCTCGGCATGTCCAAACAACGTACTCGAAAAGCAAACTACAAGAAAGACCTAGCAATGCGCTCCGCGGCTATCCTCTCATCACTGGCCTCGTACCTCCCGATGCTCTCCACAATCTTCCCGAACCACCGCATACTCCATCCCCATCCCCTTCTTGGGAATGGGGACAAAACCTAAAAGGTCCCGCAACTCCCGGTCAATATAGCCATCTCTCCACTCAATACTACGTCCCTTAAAGGACAAACCGTGATCGCGGCATAGTCGTAAGGCGTAACCGTAGCCTCGCCCCAAAAGAAGTGAAAGGTGTGGGTCACGTCCCACCAATGCTCCACCAGCTAAAAGTCAAGCCCTTGCTCTTCGGCAACTTCACCAGCCCCTCAAGCACTCAACAAACTCGTACAATCCCGTCTCAATGATAATCTACCTCGGACTCATCATCGCTCCTCTACCCAAGATCGGAAGGCGGTCCCACGGGCTAATCACGGCCTCAGCGAATCCCGGGTCTTCACTAATCCCGCACAAATAGATCACCACCACAAAAAAAAAAAAAAAAAAGATGTCAAATGACAATCACATTTGCATACACAAGCATCATAGACATAAATTTTGAAAAAAATTCGGCGGCATAACGGCATACAATGGACTCAACCCCATTTTTCTTGCACAAAAGAAAAGGTTTCGGCAATCACCATTCAAACATTCATTCATGCATAAAGGGACATGTCAATGACACGGAGTCAACAGAAGCAAAAACTCCGTCCCATTTTTCACATAAAATCACAAAATGCACACATAAACAATTTTTCACATTCATTCATAAGGAGTCAACAGAAATAAAACTCCGTCCCATTTTTCACAGAAAATCACAAAAGGCACGCATGAATAATTCTTTGCATTCATATCATTCATAAAAAGCATCATCTCATTGCAAAAATCCCACATGCAAAAGTCCGTTCCGGATTCGGGAAAATTTTCGTCGTCTCATATTTCAAAAATGGCAAACGCCCATTCTTTTTCAAATAAAATACATATTCAAATTACCTATATACTCCATACAACA
Organism: Adenophora triphylla var. japonica; assembly: GCA_022495995.1. Taxonomy (NCBI): domain Eukaryota; kingdom Viridiplantae; phylum Streptophyta; class Magnoliopsida; order Asterales; family Campanulaceae; genus Adenophora; species Adenophora triphylla. Next base: position 187,508 of record JAFEMH010003625.1, on the reverse strand, counting down.
TGCAAATCATCAAATTCAAATTTCCATGGCCAAAGAGCATGATTTTCAAATTTTCAAAAAAAAAAAAAAAGAGAAAAAAATCAATTTCGAATAAAATCAATTTCAAGAACAAAGAATGGATTCAGAAATACCGTGCGAAGATCCGGATCGGTGGACCAATGCCGCCACATATTTGGGTAGGATTCCTCTAATCGATTGCGAAAGCGAGTAATGTCTCCTCATCCTCAAAAGCTCTAGCCGCCTCTCCGCGATCGGGCCGCGTCCTTGGCCTTGAATAGCAACTCCCCCGTGTTCCATGGCTCAAAAATCAAAGAAAATCGAAGGATTTTGAAGCTCTTGGGTCGGAAATGGCGATTTCACTCTCTCCCTCTCGTAACTTGCGTTTGAAACTGTGAAGAGGAAGAAGAAGGGCAACCTCCTTTTAAAAACCAGTCTAAATGACACTCCTGTCCGCGCGAACAGGAATGATGGTGCAAAAAGACTGTTTTGCCCTTTAAAAATCCCAGACTCTGCAGCTTAGTCCTGGACTTAACGGAGGATAACCAAAGTTAGCCCAAGCTAACCCCCTTTCAAAAGAACTCAACGACAGTAAAACGTAAGTCCGATTTCTCCAACGAAAGTTAACGGAATCCCGTTTCTTTCCTCATTTTCATCAATGGCAGTAAAACGTAAGTCCAATTTCTCCAACGAAAGTAAACGGAATCCCGTTTCTTTCCTCATTTTCATCAACTAACGAGAAAAACATAAGTCCGATTTCTCCAATCGAAAGTTAACGGAATCCCGTTTCTTTCCTCATTTTCATCAACTATAAAAACGTAGAGCCCGTTTTCTCCAACGAAAGTTAACGGAATCCGTTTCTTTCCTCATTTTCATCAACGGCAGTAAAACGTAAGTCCGATTTCTCCGACGAAAGTCAACGGAATCCCGTTTCTTTCCCCATTTTCATCAACGGCAGTAAAACGTAAGTCCGATTTCTCCAACGAAAGTTAACGGAATCTCGTTTCTTTCCTCATTATTATTCACGATAGTAAAACGTAAGTCCGATTTCTCCAACGAAAGTTAACGGAATTTTGTTTCTTTCCTCATTTTCATCAAACGACAGTAAAACGTAAGTCTGATTTCTCCGACGAAAGTTAACGGAATCCCGTTTCTTTCCTCATTATTATTCACGGCAGTAAAACGTAAGTCTGATTTCTCCGACGAAAGTTAACGAAATCCCGTTTCTTTCCTCATTATTATCAACGGTAGTAAAACGTAAGTCCGATTTCTCCAATGAAAGTTAACGGAATCCCATTTCTTTCCTCACTTTCATCTCCGGCAGTAAAACGTAAGTCCGATTTCTCCAAAGAAAGTTAACGGAATCCCGTTTCTTTCCTCATTTTCATCCCCGGCAGTAAAACGTAAGTCCGATTTCTCCAATGAAAGTTAACGGAATCCCGTTTCTTTCCTCACTTTCATCCTCGACAGTAAAACGTAAGTCCGATTTCTCCAAAGAAAGTTAACGGAATCCCGTTTCTTTCCTCATTTTCATCCCCGGCAGTAAAACGTAAGTCCAATTTCTCCAATGAAAGTTAACGGAATCCCGTTTCTTTCCTCACTTTCATCCCCGACAGTAAAACGTAAGTCCGTTTCTTCAATGAAAGTTAACGGAATCCCGTTTCTTTCCTCACTTTCATCCCCGACAGTAAAACGTAAGTCCGATTTCTCGAAAGAAAGTTAACGGAATCCCGTTTCTTTCCTCATTTTCATCCCCGGCAGTAAAACGTAAGCCCGTTCTCTCCAACGTAGGTTAACGGAATCCCGTTTCTTTCCTCACTTTCATCCCCGACAGTAAAACGTAAGTCCGATTTCTCCAAAGAAAGTTAACGGAATCCCATTTCTTTCCTCATTTTCATTCCCGACAGTAAAACGTAAGTCCGATTTCTCCAATGAAAGTTAACGAAATCCCGTTTCTTTCCTCACTTTCATCCCCGGCAGTAAAACGTAAGTCCGATTTCTCCAATGAAAGTTAACGGAATCCCGTTTCTTTCCTCACTTTCATCCTCGACAGTAAAACGTAAGTCCGATTTCTCCAAAGAAAGTTAACGGAATCCCGTTTCTTTCCTCATTTTCATCTCCGGCAGTAAAACGTAAGCCCGTTCTCTCCAACGAAAGTTAACGGAATCCCGTTTCTTTCCTCGCTTCCATCCCCAACAGCTTTTGAACTACGTATAGGCTTGATTCCCATTCGGGATACGTAGGTAGCCTACCATAGGTCCAGCCACTTGACCAATACGGTCATCCTTTTCCTCGGCAGCAAACGTAAGACCGATCCCTTCAAATGAAGTCCACTAAAGGACCATCTATCCCAAACCATCAAGGGAAATCATTTCAAATCAAGGCCCGAGGCACCTAAAATGCCATCATCAAGGTCTTAGGCACCTAAAACGCCATCATCAAGGTTCGAGGCACCTAAAACGCCATCTTTAAGGTTTGAGGCACCTAAAACGCCATCATCAAGGTTTAAGGCACCTAAAACGCCATCTTTAAGGTTCGAGGCACCTAAAACGCCATCTTTAAGGTTTGAGGCACCTAAAACGCCATCATCAAGGTCCGAGGCACCTAAAACGCCATCTTTAAGGTCCGAGGCATCTAAAACGCCATCTTTAAGGTTTGAGGCACCTAAAATGTCATCATCAAGGTTCGAGGCACCTAAAACGCCATCATCAAAGTCCGAGGCACCTAAAACGCCATCTTCAAGGTCTGAGGCACCTATAACGCCATCTTCAAGGTTTGAGGCACCTAAAACGCCATCTTTAAGGTTCGAGGCACCTAAAACGCCATCATCAAGGTTCGAGGCACCTAAAACACCATCATCAAGGTTCGAGGCACCTAAAACGCCATCACTACTAGGATGACATCCTAAAACAGTCACTCTAGGGTCGACGTCTGAAGATAGTCGAAAGACTCGAACTACGACTGGCTTGATTCCTCTTAAGGATACGTAGGTAGCCTATCATTAGGTTCAGCCATCAGACCACAATGGTCATTCCTTTCCTCCAGCGGTCCGACCAAAATGGTCACCCTCTTTTCCCCAGCAGATTGGGACCTCACTTTTTTCGACGACCCCACTTCCTCCGAAAGTGTCGTCGCCAAGGGGCTGCTGTAAGTGTCCCAATCTGAACTGCTAATGTTCCTTCAGCCCAATTTAACGACTTCCATGTCGGATAAACAGCTAAGGGCATTTTGGTCATTTTTTAAGGCAATTTAACAAGAAAGGGCCTTAAAGGAATATCAAAAATAGGTCAAAAATCGGTTAGGAAGAGTCATTTCCAAAAAAATTACCAACTTTACATTAAATGCAAGCAGCCAAAACTGCTTTCTGCAGAGTCAGGCACGCCTACATTCCCATCCGCGCGGACAGGAATGAGACTCAGTCTCGTCCGCGCGGATACATTTGAGACCTAAAATCTGCCTATAAATTAAATCATTCTCTCTCAGTTTAGGGAATCCAGAGCTCAAACCCTTACTGTTATATTCGTAAAATACCCAGAAAATAGCTTATACACCAAGCAAAAACACAAAATCCCAACACAAATCTTGATCAAATTCAAGCCCCAAACACAAATCCAAGGAAGATAGGGTACAACCATTGGTAAACCCTCCATCTCCTTACCTTAATCTCCCACATCCATGCATACATCTCACATTTTAAAGATGTAACTTGTTCATATACTTGTTCTTCATTTCTTGCCCTAGATCCAAGAGGATCTCCATGGATTTCATTTCCATGAATGATTCTCTATAAGGATCAACATTTCTTTTAATTTGTTGTCTCTCTTCTTACATTAACTAGTTGTCACTTGATCTCTTGACCTAAAGTGTGATCACCTTGGAGTTCATCTCCATGGATGATCACACTAAATGGTTCATATTCTCATTTCATGATATTAGTTCTCTCTTGACCTAAAATGTTGTCACCTTGGAATAAATTTCCATGGATAACCATTTTAAAAGGTCTAAATTGTCTTTACTTCCTTAAAAATGTTTTTCCTAACCTAAGATCTTCACCTTGGAACAATTTCCATGGATGAAGATCATTAAGATTCCTAGGTTACAAAAAGGGTGAAGTTGATACATTGAGTTCAAAGATCTCAAGGATGGTCATCTTAATGACCACCTTAGAAATTCACTCTAAAGTTGATACACCCTTAACCTAATATCAATTTTCATACATTAATCTTTGTTTTATGTTAAATCTCCCCATCCCAAGCAAATGAAATGCTTTCAAGTCCTAATGTACCCTAAGGATGGCTTGATATAGTAAATCACCACTAATCATGTTTAGTGATCACTAATCAAAGCCTAAGGAAAGTGGGGACAAGCATGGATGCAAATCCCAAAAATGTTTTTTTAACACTTTCAGTTGCAAAAACTCCAGTTCGATTCTCGTAACTCCGGTTTACATTACGGAATTTACAGAATCGAGCTGAAAGTCTGGAAAAGGAATATTCTTTGTCCCATCCGCGCGAACAGGAATGAATCTCACTGTCCGCGCGGACAAGAATGCAAGGGACAGACATTTTGTTTTTCGGTCATTTTTCACTCACGAAGCACACTTGTTTTGGTAAATTTCGGTCCAGTCCATCAAAACTTCATTTCCGTAAAATTCCTTTTGCAAAACACGGACACACACACACACACAAATGGTTTTAAATTAGGAAGACTCGTTTTACGAGGCATTTCGGGTGAACCCTAACGTTCTTCCCGGAGTGTAACGTGACCTCCGAACCCATTTTTCTCTAATTTTGGGCATTTTTCAAAGTTTTGGCCCTAAACTAAAAACGGCGTGGCGACTCCGTTTGATTTTTCAAAAAAATGAAAATCGGGTACATCACATGGTGGACAGTCACCTCATTGGCGGCAAACTCCACCATACAACTAAGCACCTCCACCTCAACAAACCTCGTCTCCATCCCAAGCCCCTTAGGACGGAGGTCAAATCCCACCAAAGCTCTAAAATCGGCCGCAGAAATGTGATCTCTCCAGGTCACAGGCCTCCCAGTAAACCTTAAGCCGGTAATGGCAGTGAAGTTGGTGGGAGTCACCGTAATCTCTCCCCAGCTAAGATGAAAGCTGTGAGTGGTGTCCCACCAGAACTTCGAGAGGGCCTGGACCAACCCCTTGCTCTTAGAGGTCACATGAATACCTCTACCAATAGCGTCAATGAAAGAATCAAGCCCGGTAGCCATCACCAGCTGCTTAGGATTCACCCCTTCCTTTTTGAAGTTAGGCATCCTATCCCACAACTTCACCGCCACCTCAGCGGGTCCCCTCGACTTGCTCTCCTGTAGGAAAACACAACAAAAAATGTGTCAGTCCTTCATTTCATCTCAAAGCATGCATATATTAAAAAAGGAGCACATATTGTCAAAAAAGAAGCATTCATGATAGATTTCTAGCATCCTTTGCCTAGAAAACGTGTCTTTCATCATTTGAAGCACGTCATCCCGAGCACATTGCTCTCTCAAACACAAAAATTCCAATTTTCACAAAATTCTTTGCACATAAGTTTTAATTTTTCAAGATGGCATGCATGAATCCTTTTCATCGTCCAAAATCTTGTTTTCCCATCCATGATCAAAAATTGACCTAGTTCTAGAACATGCAAGAACTCCGTCACATTTTAGGCATCATTTTTCTTACTTTATTTTCAAAAAAATGAGTCACTCTCATATTTTTTTTTCAAATAAATTGCACATGCATGTTCATTTATGTCCATAGCCTTATAGGTTAATCATCAAACTTCCAAAATAATCAACAAAATCACAAGAAAATTCGAAAAATTCCCAAAAAATCAGGTCAAGCCCTAAATCAATCAAAATTCAATCAAAATTGACAAAATCAAGCAAATCAAGAATGCTTACCCCAATAGATTGAGGTTTCATCGATTTATGCTCCTCTAGCCGGGATAGAGCTTGGAAGGAGGTGTGTTGAAGTCGTATTTTCGCTCGGTTCGAACGAACTCCCTCCTCCTCCTCGCAACCTTCGACGAAGTCCTACGCGCTTGCCTAGGCACAATGTTTCCCTCTTGATCCATCTTAAGCTAGGGAAGCTAAGGAATTAGAGATTTTCGAAGGATTCCTCACTTTTCTCTCCTCTCTCCTCGGCAAAAATGAAACAACAATGGCGCCCTTGCCCGTTTCAATTCTGTTTAAATTAATCTGGTGAAAATAGGTTCAAAGTCGTATGGCTTCTTTTTCTCCACCTCATGCCGGGCGGCTTCATTCGGTCTGAGATGAATTTACACTTTTGCCCCTGGACAATCCACTTAGGCATACAATTCCCGTTATCTCCTAACCAGAGTAACGCTGTTTCCCAAGGATGTCCATTATCTCTAAGTAGAATAAATTTTCCTCTCGAGACACCTCCGTTACTTCCGGAATAACGCTAGGTGACATCTTCCGAATTGTCAAGACTCAAACTCTAGCTACCTCTATCTCTCAGATAGCGAAGTAAGCTTCAGTTTCTCTAAGCTTTAGCTACCTCTATCTCCTAGATAGTGAAGTACGCTTTACTTTTCCTAAGCTTTAGCTACCTCTATCTCCTAGATAGTGAAGTATGCTTTAGTTTCTCTAAGCTTTAGCTACCTCTATCTCCTAGATAGTGAAGTACGCTTTAGTTTTCCTCAACTTTAGCTACCTCTATCTCCTAGATAGTAAAGTACGCTTTAGTTTTCCTCAACTTTAGCTACCTCTGTCTCCTCGATAGCGAAGTACGCTTTAGTTTCTCCAAACTTTAGCTACCCCTATCTCTTAGATAGCGAAGTACGCTTTAGTTTCCCAACTTCAGCTACCTCTATCTCCTCGATAGCGACGTAAGCTTTAGTTTCTTCAGGTGACAACCTCCATTAATTGTCAATCAGGTGACAACCTCCATTAATTGTCAATCAGGTGACAACCTCCATTAATTGTCAAATCAGGTGACTCCTTCATTAATCGTCAAAACCTCAAGGATCCTAGACATGTTCCTAACTATCTAGTGATTACTTGAACTTCGACCAAGGCTTGATTCCCCCGGGATACGTAGGTAGCCTTTCATAAAGGTCCAGCCATCCGACCACATTGGTCACCCTGTTCCTTCATCACTCCTCAGTGGTGAAGTAGCCCTTTATAAAGGTCCAGTTATCCGACCACATTGGTCACTTCCTTCATCTGGCATATCCCCAGTAGGATCAGCCATTTGACCTCCTAGGTCACTTTCCTTCCACCTTCCTAGCAAGGGACCAGTTTCTCTTCGCCATGCCCCACTGGATCCCGAACTATGACCTGGCTTGATTCCTCCGGGATACGTAGGTAGCCTACTTTAGGTTCAGCCAATTCGTCACATACGACACCCTTTTCCTTAGTGGATCCCGAACTACGACCTGGCTTAATTCCTCCGAGATACGTAGGTAGCCTACTTTAGGTTCAACCAATTTGTCACATACGACACCCCTTTCCCCAGTGGATCCCGAACTACGATCATGGCTTGATTCTCCCGGGATACGTAGGTAGCCTTCCAAAGGTTCAGCCACTCGACCACCTTGGTCACCCAATCCATCTCGGCAGTTCGCCAGATTGGATCCTTTTTTATCGACAACCCCACTTGACCTGCAAGTGACGTTTCTGAGGGGCTTCTGTAAGTATCCAAATCTGGCTCATGCTTTTCGGTTAAGTTTCCCGGTGATTCCCCGAACTTTCCTAAAGTTCAGGGGCAATTTGGGAACTTTCCCAAACCTTCCAAGGGGCAAAGGACTTGCTAGGAATTAAAATTCCACGTAGTCCCTCGCTGGAAAGACCTTCTAGAACGCCACCTTGCATGGTTCTAGAAATAGGCTGAGTCACTAAAGGATAAGACCGCACGGCTTCATTTGCCAATGGTTAATGCCGCACGGCTTCATTAGGAAGCACAAAACTGCCTATAAATAGAGGCCTCCTCTATTCATTTTGAGATACAATTTTGAGCACTGTTACTCTGCCAAATTAAAAACACGAATTTACAGAAACCAAAACCCTCTCAAAATCACCTCCCTCCTCTCCAAAATCCATCCAAAGTCACTCCTTCCTTAGAAAAACTTCAAGGGAGATAGAGAGACACCACCATTGGTAACCTCTCCTTCCTTTCTCCTTAAAATCTACTTATTATTTTGTTTTATTGCTCATTTGCTATTTATCTTGCCATTTATTACCTTTATATGTGATTCATTGTCATAAAGATCAAGTCTTTACCATGTAGATCATCATACCCCCTCTCCCCTTATCACATGGGATTCATGGAGAATCCATCCCAAGAATGAACAAAAGACCACAAATGGCTTGTTCTAGGGTGGATTCCTCACATGATGATGTGAAAAATGTCATCTTTATCATATAAAAATGTTATCTTTACATAAAAATGTCATCTTTACTTTCATAAATGTCATCCCCTCCCCATTGACCTTGCTTCCAATGACTGTCCACCTAAAAGGTTCTTAAAGGACATGGGAAAGCCTGATCTTCCCTTTACATTCCTAGTCTTAGTTTTCATAGTGTTCATTACACTTGTTTGTATAAAAATGTCATCTTTACCTTTAAATGTAACTCCCCCATGTCCCTCATGGTTGGATCACTCTCCAAGGATTACCTAGTAACCTTCATAAGGCACAAAAAGGCATAGAATGAGTATAAAGATCCAATCTTTATACCCCTCCCCTTAGTCCCTTTTGGTACTTGAAGCATCTCTTGGGGCTTAGCGGTTTAAAGGTCTCATCTTTACATCGTTTCCTCCACATAAAGATGCCATAGTCGAAGTCCCTTTAGAAATGGACGAACCTAAGCCCCTACATCTCCGATCATCACTTGAGACGAGCATAAATGTCCCTATCAAGCGCAAATCGTCTCAAGATGTAGGATTGATGGGCAAAGGTCCTTCCTTTCTAAAGAGTCTCATTCTTGAACTATAAAAAGAGGTGTCCCTATTTCGATCACATATGACCAAAGGTCACTTAATGATGATCATAAGTCCAAGATGAGCATGGGATCAAAGTCCCGAACACATCAAAATCCAAGGAATCCCGAGCGATAACCAACTCATGGGTTATACGTCCGGAAGATAACTTGGCACATTCCCCCCTTTTTCAAATCACACACACATACGAAAGCACAAAGCAAGCACGAAAATTGGATCTTGGAAGGCTTGCTTCGGCAAGGCCCCTTGAGTGAACGCCAAACGTTCTTCCGAATGAGTAACTTAACCTCCGAACCCTAATCCTTTTTTTCAAAGTTTTGAGGAAATCAAAATGGCGTGGCGACTCCGTTTTTTCAATTTAAACCGGATGTCTTCAAACCGATGTGAAGCGTTGACCCCTCACACGAGAAAGCGGTTCAACAAAAGAAAAATGCCGCAATATTTGAGCACACATTCACACTATCCCATTTCTGAAATAATTGATTACCTCCCTATCTGTAAGGTCCTCCTCAATCTTGTCGACCATCTCCTTGAATTTGGTATAATAGCTCATCGAGATTTCGTTCTTTCCCTGTACCAAGTTATTCAAGTCGGTGACTGTCATCTTCCGAGCTCCAGCTGTCGAGAAGCGATCCAAAAATTTCTTCCTCTTATATTACCAAGTTGAGATGCAACCTGGTGCCAAGCCATTAAACCAAGTAAGAGCTGCCCCGGTGAGAGTGCTAGTGAGTGCCTTACACATCATGTCGTCCTCGTTGGAGACAAAGCACATAGTAGCCTCTAAAAGATGTATGTGACTCTTGGCATTGGTTGCTGTGATGAATGTGTGTCCGAAAATTTTCCCATTTTTGTTTGAAAAAATCAACGAAGCGGAGTCGCCACGCCATTTTAATTTTGAGGGCCAAAACTTTGAAAAAAGCCCGAGATCAGAGATTTAGGTTCGGAGGTCATGTTACACGCCGGGAAGGACGTTAGTGTGCACCCGGAATGCCTCGTAAAACGAGTCTTCCAAGCTGAAAATCATTTGTGTGTGTGTGTGTGTGTGTTTTGGCCAAAATACTTTGAAACTCAGAAAAGTAAAAATTGGGATATCTTTTTAAGACTTTAAACTGATCCCATGATTTTTTGGAGGATTTTTGGATTGATATTTGGTACTCAAAAGACCTTTTGAAGTTGAGAGCCATTTCTTCCAGAATGAAAAAGGCAGTGGACCTTTGATTTTGAAATGGATTCAAGGGTCTTAAAACTTCATAATCTGGATAAACTCAGAGAATGAAAGTTGTTCTAGACACCTTAAATAAGACTTTTGCGAAGGAATTTTCCATTTTGGAGAAGATTTGAGGGGTCAAAACCTTCTGGAAACCTCAGATATGAGATCTGGATTCCCAGAAGCTGATGAACTAGCCTCTGAAAGAAAATTTGAAAAGAGGAGTTTTACTCACCCAAAAAATAAAGTAAAAATATTTCTGGAAAGCTCTGGATGTTGGCTACAAAAAGTGTTTTGTAGTCAACACCAAATTCCAAGTTCATCTGTGTCCAAAAGTTAAAATAATGGACTGAGGTCTGGGAAAATTGCTACTGGACAGCAATTTCCCAAGAAGGAGAATATGATTTTAAAGGGGGTTTTGCATCCATGCTTGTCCCCATTTCCCTAGGTTTTGGTTAGTGATCACTAGACATTTTAGTGGTGAATCAACTATACCAAACCATCCTTGGGGTACATTAGGACTAAGCATTTCATTTGCTTGGGAAAGGGATTTTTATCCTTTGAAAATGAGATTTTATGCTTGAAAATGGTTTTTAGGGTTTTGAAAATGAGTTTTCTTTGCAAGAAAGTAAGAGAACTTGAAAATAATTTTGATCTTTGTAGAAGATCATCCATGGAGATGGTCTTCCATGGTGATCTTCTTAGATCTAGAGCAAGAAGATGAAAGAACTACATTTTGTAGTTTGCAAATGCATGCATGGTTGAGATTTAGGGTTAGGAGAAGGAGGGTTTACCAATCTTCCTTGTGTTCTTGAGTGTTTGGCTTGTATGTATGAGTGTTTAGGGCTTTAATATGAGAGTGAGTGGATGAGTATGAATTGGGAAAGATTGGAGAGAAAATGGTGACAATTCAAGTGAATTCTCACTTTGTTTTCTCTCTATATTTCGCCAGAGGTTCGGTGCAAAATGTGTTGTGGCTCCTATTTTTGTGACTGGAGGGCTCAATTTATAGCCCTCTGAAAGATGCAAACCTATCCGCGCGGATGGGATCCTTCAGCGTGCACTGTTCATTAAATGCTGCTCCAGGCTTTGGACATAAGGAATAAAATTCAAATTAATACGGCCGAGTTTATGTTTTTCATTTCTATTTATGGATTTTCTTAATTTGTTTGCTTTTTAAGATTCTTTTGAAGGTTTATCTTTAAATAGCAATGCCCATTTTGCCCTCACTTTGTTAGAAATGTTAGGATTGTTAGGAAATGTTAGTAATTGTTATAACTTTCGTTAATTTTCTAACGAAAATTCTAACAAGCTCAAATTGGAGCACTTACAGTAGCCTCTCGGCGACGGCGCTTTCGAAGGAAGCGGGGTCGTCGATAAGAGTAAGGCTCCATATTTGGCGGGATGATCGAGTGATCGGGTGGCTGAACCTAGGGATAGGCTACCTACGTATCCCGGATGGGAATCAAGCCGATCGTAGTTCGGGTCTTTGACCACAGGAGATGATGGCGTTTTAGGTGCCTCGAACTGATGAGCGAGTTCTGCGATCGGTTCTTTGGAAAGAAACTCTGCTGGGGATAAGAGATGACCATTTTCGGTCTGATGGCTATCCGCTCTGCTGGGGATAGGAATGACCATTTTCGGTCGATGGCTATCGCTCTGATAGGAATGACCATTTTCGGTCGATGGCTATGCTGGGATTTTGTGATTTATCGTTTTCCTAGTGATAGCGTCTTAGGTGCCTCAAACCTTGGAGATGGCGTTTTAGGTGCCTCGAACCTTGGAGATGGCGTTTTAGGTGCCTCGAACCTTGAAGATGGCTTTTTAGGTGCCTCGGACCTTGATGATGATGGCGTTTTAGGTGCCTCGAACCTTGGAGATGGCGTTTTAGGTGCCTCGAACCTTGATGATGATGGCTTTTTAGGTGCCTCGAACCTTGATGATGATGGCTTTTTAGGTGCCTCGGACCTTGATGATGATGGCTTTTTAGGTGCCTCGGACCTTGGAGATGGCGTTTTAGGTGCCTCGAACCTTGATGATGATGGCTTTTTAGGCCCTCGGACCTTAATTTGAAATGGCCTTTCGGTGGACTTCGTCTGCTGCCGAAGGAGAGGGTGACCGTTTTGGTCGAGGGGCTGGACCTAATGATAGGCTACCTACGTATCCCTAGTGGTAATCAAGCCCTTTCGTAGTTCGAGTACTACTCGAGATTTCGTTGGCTTTTGGGATTCCGTTAACTTTCTTTGGGGATTTTGTTAGCCTTTCTTTGGGAAAATCGGAACGTATTCGTGCAGGAAATCGGTCTTACGTTTGTGCCCGTTGGAAGATTTTGATGAAAGATACGGGATCTCGTTATCTTTCTCGAGGAAATCGGTCTTACGTTTGACTGCCGGGGAAGATTTTGATGAAAGATACGAGATCTCGTTATCTTTCTCGGGGCACTCGGTCTTACGTTTTACTGCCGGGGATGATTTTGATGAAAGATACGGGATCTCGTTATCTTTCTCGGGGCACTCGGTCTTACGTTTTACTGCCGGGAAGGATTTTGATGAAAGATACGAGATTTCGTTATCTTTCTTGGGGCACTCGGTCTTACGTTTTACTGCCGGGGAAGATTTTGATGAAAGATATGGGATCTCGTTATCTTTTTCGGGGAAATCGGTCTTACGTTTGACTGCCGGGAAGGATTTTGATGAAAGATACAAGATTTCGTTGTCTTTCTCGGGGAAATCGGTCTTACGTTTCTTTGCTTAGGGAAGGATTTTGATGAAAGATACGAGATTTCGTTATCTTTCTCGGGGCACTCGGTCTTACGTTTTCTTAGGGGTGATTTTGATGAAAGATACGGGATCTCGTTATCTTTCTCGGGGCACTCGGTCTTACGTTTGCTATAGGGGATGATTTTGATGAAAGATACGGGATCTCGTTATCTTTCTCGGGGCACTCGGTCTTACGTTTCTTGCAGGGAAGATTTTGATGAAAGATACGGGATCTCGTTATCTTTCTCGGGGCACTCGGTCTTACGTTTGGCTAGGGAAGATTTTGATGAAAGATACGGGATCTCGTTATCTTTCTCGGGGCACTCGGTCTTACGTTTTCTAGGGGTGATTTTGATGAAAGATACGGGATCTCGTTATCTTTCTCGGGGCACTCGGTCTTACGTTTCTTTGCTTAGGGAAGATTTTGATGAAAGATACGGGATCTCGTTATCTTTCTCGGGGCACTCGGTCTTACGTTTCTTGCAGGGAAGATTTTGATGAAAGATACGGGATCTCGTTATCTTTCTCGGGGCACTCGGTCTTACGTTTCTTTGCTTAGGGGTGATTTTGATGAAAGATACGGGATCTCGTTATCTTTCTCGGGGCACTCGGTCTTACGTTTCTTTGCTTAGGGAAGGATTTTGATGACAAGGGGCTGACTTTGGTTAACTTTGTTAACTCTGTCAAGTTGGGGCCGAATTGCGAGTCACGAAATTTTAAGGGGCAAAAGGGTCATTTTGACCCTTGCAATCCTATCCGCGCGGATAGGAGCTGAAAGTCGGGGTATTAATTAGGGCGACGCCCTTTTCTTCTTCCCCATTCGGTTTTGAAATTATGCAATTACGAGAGAGAAAGAGAGAGCAGGAAGGAAGCCATTTTTGGCCAAAAAATCTTCAAAAATCCTCCGTTTTCTTCGATTTTGAGCAATGGAACACGGGGAAGGCGCTTTTCAAGGCCAAGGGACGTGGCCGGTGGCGGAGAGACGATTGGAGCTCGTCGGATGAGGAGGCATTACAATCTTTCGCAATCGATTGCGGAGGAGCCCTACCGATGCTTGGCAACATTGGGCTTCGGATTCGAATCTCCGAACGGTATACTTTGAAACCCTTTGATCCCTTTGTTGATTTCTTGTTTGAAATTTGAATTTTAGGTGATTTTTGAAATTTTTTTTTTTTTGAAATTGAATATTGATGTTGATGATGATGATTTTTTTTTTTGAAATTGAATATTGATATTGATGAATGATGCAATGCATGCATTTTGTTTGGAAAGAATGGGCATTTTGCCAATATGGGATGTATGTATGTTTAGGATTTTTTTGAAAAGTGGGACGGATTTTTCCTCCCGTTGCATGTAAGATGGATGATATGCATGTATGCATTTTTTTTGAAAATGGGACGGAGTTTTATTTCCGTCAACTTCTTGTAGAATATGCATGTATGCATTTTTTATTGAAAATTGTTGAATGGGATTTCTTGGCTTGTCTTTTACGTGAGAAAAATGGGGCTATGTCTCATTGCATGCTCGTTATCTTTGCCGAAATTTTTTTTTTTTAATGTATGTGTATGCTTTCTTTTTTTTTGTGCAAATGCAAATGCAATTTTTTTGACATTTTCTCTTTTTTTTTTTTTTTCAGGGCGGAAACCGTTTTGTGACGGAGCAAATTTGAACAAAATGAAGACTCGAGGATCGGTGGAGTCCGTAGTTGACTTGTGGGACCGGCTTCCGAATGCGGGCCGAGGAGCTTTGCCGAGTCAGAGACAGTTGTTGTTGAGACGGGGCTCACGGGAGTTCGTTGAGTGCTTGAGGGGTGGTCAAGTTCCCTAAGAGCAAGGAGTTTGATGTTTGCTGCGGCGCGGCATTGGTGGGACGCGACCCACACCTTTCACTTCTTACGGGGCGAGGCTACGGTTACGCCCTCCGATTCGCTGCGATTACGGGCTGTCCTTTAATGGACGCGGCATTGAGTGGCGGGACGGCTATAGCGATGCGATCTACGAGCTCTTACAGGATTTTCCCCTATTCCCAAAGGGGATGGGGATGGAGTATGCGGTGGTCTACGGGAAGATTGTGGAGACCATTGTGAGTTACGAGGTGGGGAGGAGAGGATAGGCGCCGATCCAGTTGCCGGGGCCTTCTTGTGGTTTGCTTTTTCGAGCACCCTCTTTGGGCATATCTTTGAGGGACGGCGGTCTTTGCCTTCTTTGAGGTCCTTGGAGGACATGGAGACGGCCGGAGATGTCTCGTGGGGAGAGGCCGGGCGCGAGCTTTACTTTGCTCTCGATAGAGTACGGCCAGGAAGAGCTGTGAGCTCTTTATCTTGCTTTGAGTTTGCCACTGGAGGTATAAGCTCTCTTTTTGCTTTCCCCCTCTCTTTTTTTTTTTTTTAGCACACACTTTTCTTTCGCCTTTGGATTGATTTGATTTTTACCTTTCGCAGGTATGGGCGTTGGAGTTTTTCACGTCACGGTGTGGCGGCGGCCGGCGGAGTACGTCGGGCGTATCCGGCCATGCGGTCTTGGTCCAAGCATGCCGGGAGAAGATAAGCTCCGGGGCGTACGACCCTCAGTGCGCGGATTGCCTTCCTTTGACGGAGGCCGAGACGGATGAGGGGATGATATTCTTCCCACAGGATCGCTTTGAGGTGGCGCGGTGAAGGGCGGCGAGATGCGGGTTTGTGCGGCGGAGGATTTTGAGAGGTCGACTGCGATGCATATTATGCGGGAGAGAGGGTGACGCGCCGGCATGGCGTGAATCGCCTTTGAGGACACCGGTGGAGCCTCCCGCCGATATGATGCACCGGCGATCGGTCCGTGACACAGGATGATTACAGAGCCGGCCGGCACTTCTCGGATTTCGTGGCGATTGAGCCATATGCGACATTCGTCTTGAGGAGGCGAGGATGCCTCGGGTCTGGATAGGGAGGGGCTTGGGATCCGCGGTACCCTCGGACGGATTTTCCTATATCCCGGGATGGGGTCCGATTGAGGGTGCGAGATCCCTCGGCCGAGCGACTTCCACGAGCTTTAGGCCTCGTCAGGAGTATGAAGGTATGGCTTTTACGCTTACGCCTCTTCCTTTCTTTCTTTTGTTTCATCATCTTTAGCATCACTTCCCTTTTTGACGCTTTTGCTTTTGTGCGGTTTTCGGAGGTGGTCGTCGAGAAGGCGCGAAGCAAGTGATCGGGGCCAAGAGATTCATCGGGAGGATGGTCGCTTGCGGGGCTCCTCGAGGCTAGAGCGAGGCGACCACGGCGGCGCATGTCGGACGGGAGGCTTCCCCTATTCGCTCGAGACTTCTTCAGAGACTCCTTTGTCTCCTCTCCTTGATCCCAGCGGTGCGCCTTCGGATCACGTCATTCTCGGGGATCCACACGGGCGGGGACACGTATGGCGGCATGGCGGGTCGTCTTCGTACGTCCGGGAGTCCGACGCCTTCACCTTCGGATACGATTTTTCGCGAGATCTCGGCTTGCCCTGCTCGGAGCGTGCCGGTTGGTCACGATGAGCCTCTTTACGGAGACGAGGACGATTACGAGCCCGAGATTTTCGGGGCTCTGAGGAGGCGGGCCCGAGTCGCAAGAGGGCGAGGGCGGACATCGGGCACTTGGAGACTCAGATTGATTTTTTTTTTTTTTTGGGATTTGAGATTGAGATTTAGATTTGTACAGCTTATGTACATTTTTTTTTCTTTTTTTTATGGATGTAATAATTTAGGATTTTATTGATGTTTGTTTGTTTTTTTTTTATGCACACTCTTTTTTTTAGGAATGTAATAATTTAGGATTTTATTTTATGAATGCAATGCAGTATGAATGCAGTGTTGCATGAGCCTTGGTTTTTTTTTTTGCAAGGGTGTTTGGTATATGGACTGGTTTGGGGATGTTTTTTTTTTTTTTCACAGGTTTCGAGCAACCGGGACGGAATATTCCTCTTTTGATGTAGCGGCTTGGTACATTGCGAATTTTTTAAATTTGTGACAATCATGTCCGCGCGGATAGGGGCGGCTTCGACATTGTCCTTTAATTTTGGTTCAGACCTGGTCTTGCTTTATTTCAAATTCAAATATCCTCTTCAACCTCCAGTCCAAACAGCCATTTTCGGGGAGAAAGAGAGAAAAACCATGGAAAACTTTAGAAAAGCTCCATCAAAATTGTCCCAAGAATCCCAAATGTCATTCTTCAACAAGTTCAAGGATTGGTCCCGGGAGATTATGCATGAGAGGAGGTCCGTCTTTGAAGAAAGGTACAAGGTGAGGTGCTTATGGTCTCTCAAGGAATTGGTTCGGACTACGACCTCTTGAGAGCTTCTTCATCATTTTGGGACACTAGAAGGCATGTCTTTTGCCTTTCCTTCAACGAGATTGTTCCGTGTGGAAGAATTTCGGGCCTTGCTTGGAGGTCGGAGGTGGAAGAGATAGCGATTCCTTTGCCGGAGGGCTTCTTTTGTTGACGGTGTGCGTCCTCCTTCATCTTTCCCGGAGGAAGCGCAAGGTATGATCCGTGGTCCCGATCATTTCGATATTTCCGGTCTTCCCAACAGATTTAGGGGCCTAGGCTTGGTGGATGATGCCTATTGGGATGCCTTTGCACTTTGTATGTTTGGCACCTGTTCATGGTCTATTCCTTTGGGATCTGCCATCGGTCTTTCTTGGATGTTGTCGTTCGCGTCGCACAGGCGAGAGATGTCGTTCCTTTGATTTTGGGGAGACTTTTCATGCTCTTGATAGAGTGGCTACCGGAAGACGGTATATGCGCGGGGGCGGCCCGTTTCTCTTGACCACTGTGGGCGATGGAGCGCTTGGGGATTCTTCGGGAAACTCCCGACATGATCGAAGCCTTGGACATTTGCCGGGAGGGGGTTGCGGTGGATTTTGGTGATCGGGGCTCGTGGGAGCGTTGGATGGCTGGTCTCCGGACGAGAGGATATCGAGATGGTCGGTGCCTTGTTGGCGGGTGGAGACTCGCGAGTGCTTCGAGGATGGGTCTCCGTGGTCATGCTTAGGGGCTTTCTCGGTCCGGCTTCTATATTAGGCTTTAGTCTGAGACGGTTTGGCTTGGAGCGAGAGTTCCTTTGGAGGGCTTTGATGATATAGCCACCGGGGTGGTGGCTCTGTTTCCATGGATGATCCCTCGGTGTTTCCATTTCTTTCCCGAGCGTGGAGGTATGATGCCTTTCCTCCTCGGGTTATCCTCGGGCGTCAGAGGCCGGTGTTCACGACCACTTGGTACCTGGATTGGTATGAGAGGCATGCAGGAGAGACTCGGGTGGCTATTTTGAGACGGCGTGAGGCCATTGTGGGTGCGGAGGACGACTGTTTACGAGAGGAGGAGGGCCGAGGCGAGGCCAGCCCTCATGACGGGAGCGGAGACGGCGCGGCCGATTATGAGGCTTACGTCGAGACGGAGAGGAGGGCTCCTATGCTACCGGCTAGGTTACGGGAGATGAGGGATGGCTAGGGCTACTAAGGCCACGACGGAGGCTGGTTTGATAGACCCTGTCCCTATACCGAGCTTGGTAGGAGAAACAACGACATCTTTCTGTTCGGAAAAAGAAGACTCGAAGGGGAAGAAGAGGGGAGAGGCCGATGCGAGTGGCTTGGAGTGACTACGAGGTTTAGAGTATCCCTTTCTTGTCATGGCGAGACACATTAGTTTGATTATGTATCTTAGTTTCTTTTTAGCGAGGTTGCCGGTTGTAGGAATGAATCGGGCTTAGACTCATCAAAGAGCTTTTAATTTGTAATGAATATTTGAATTGCTTTAGAGTTTTCGAGACGCTTTCATGGTACGATCAATTGTATTGATGCCAAAGTATGACTTTTATTTGTGCTTTAGACCGAACCGTTTCCATTTGCCTACGTTCCCCTCATTTTGAGGAGCTCGGGTCTTCGTAGTTCAACTTTGGTGAACTCTTTTTTTGTTTGTTGTTTTTTTTTTTTTTTTTAGTGCAACCTGTTTTTACCTAGGCCGCCCTTTTCGGGTTTCTAACCTAGTTGGGTATTACTCTTTTAGCACTTTTCCTTTTTCTTGTTTTTTTTTTTGTTTTTTTGTTTGGTGCAACCTGTTTTTACCTAGGCCGCCCTTTTCGGGTTTCTAACCTAGTTGGGTATTACTCTTTTAGCACTCTTTTTTGTTTTTTTTGTTTTTTTTTTTGTTTGGTGCAACCTGTTTTTACCTAGGCCGCCCTTTTCGGGTTTCTAACCTAGTTGGGTATTACTCTTTTAGCACTCTTTTTTTTTGTTTTTCTTCTCTCTTTTTTTTCTTTTTTTTTTTTTTTACGCGTAGTATACGCGCGGCTTGTCACCATTCCTTTGGGTGTACAAAGGGATTCCCGTCGAGTCTGCGAGTTGCATGGCTCCTCAGGAGAAGATCTTACGGACGACATATGGCCCGACCCAGACGAGGCTCCCATTTTCCGAGGGGTTGATACGGGATTTGGGGGCTTTTCTTTTAGAACGAGATCACCTTCTCGGATTTCCCGATGCTTTACTTTCTTGTCGAAGGCTCTGGCCATTCTTCCCTGGTAGGCTCGGATGTGTTCCATGGCCTTCAGTCGGCGTTCATCTAGTAGGGCCAATTCGTCATGGCGACTCTGGAGCCATTCGTCCTCCTTGATCTGGCTTTCCAGCAGTATACGGAGCGAGGGGATCTCTAGCTCGATTGGGAGTACGGCTTCCATTCCGTATGTGAGGGCAAACGGTGTTTCCCCGGTTGCCGTTCGGCGATGTTACGTAGCCCCGAGTGCAGGGTGTAACTTCTCGGGCCAATCTACGCCTTGGACGGCCATTTTCCGGATGATATTTTCGAGTCTTGTTTGCTTTGCCTCGACGGCTCCGTTGGTTTGGGGCTGTAGGGAGATGACTTGTGACGGAGTTATTCGGAATTCCGCCGGCGGTTTTCGCATTCCCCTTCGAAGTGGGATCCATTATACGAGATGATTTCGGTGGCAACCGTATACGCACATGATGTTTTCTTTGATGAAGAGGGCTACTTTCCTTGAGTTGAGGATTTTGTAGGACTTTGCGAGCATCCTTTCCGATTCCTTCGAAGAAATCACCAATCTGCGTCTCTTTAGGCTCTTCCGCGGTTCCCAAATTCACACTCGTCAAAATCTCTTCGGCGGCTTGGGCTCGATTTTCCTCTTTCCGGACAACTTTGCTTAAAGATTTTTTTTTGTTGTTTTTTTTTTTTTGTTTAATGTATACGCTTCTTTATCTAATGAATTATTATTAAAAAAAAATTTTTTATTAATTAATTCATCATTAGTTAAAGTGGCAATCGAGGGATACTCGAAAGGTTCGTCATTTCATTGAAAACGAAAGGGAATACGGTGCTTGCTACGAGACTCGTAGTCTTCGGGCGTAAGGCCGTCGGACGACCCTAGAGACTCGATCTTAACAAAGAAGGCTGGGAGGACTTGTCCTAGATTGACACAAAGGGACGGGGGACCAATCCAAGCTTGGTGATCATTTCTTCCTTGGTCGCGGACGGGCACGAGAGGTTTTCCCAATTTTTTAGCGGCTTTGCTTTGTTGGTGGCCTCATGACTCGGGAAGCTGTCTTTGTTTTTGTTTTCCTTTCTCAATTCTTTGCTATCATCTCTTGGACCGAGCCGAGATCAATCGGGTCGGCACTGGACTTCTTCTTCGAACAATTCTTTGCATAACCGAGACCATCCCAATCATCGAGGGAAATTCCGTGGCCTTAGCTTTTGGCATTGTCAATTCGAATTCGGGTTTCGGATCTTCTGGGCGGTAGGAATAGTGGTTGTGAGCTTCTCGAAGCTGTTCCACCGGAGTCGAGCACGCCTCTGAAGGTATACTCGCTCTTCGTGGCGGTGGTAGCCCCGGAGTATCTTGGGTAGGTCCGGGAACATTCTACGGACCGGGTTAGCCTTGGTTCCTCTAAACTTGTTGAGGCTATCCTGTAGCTTTAGCCATCTGCCGTAGGAGTGGGCTCTGTGATGTTTCTGGTTGTGTGGGACCCTTTACAAAGTAGTCGGCCAAATTAGGGCGAAGGGGAGAGATTTAGGGTTGTCGGCAGGGACCTTTCTGTGGCGGCTTCAAATCTTTTTCCTTTTGCGGTGTCATTTGAGGAGGCCTCATATCCCGGGCGTGGCGAGTATTACTGTCCTTTCACCTCGATGAGTTTGTGAGTTCCTTGTTGGTGCTTTCCCAGGACCAGAGGCCGGGTAGATAGCTCATTTTTCTCATCATTTTCAAGACCGGTGGGATTTTATCAGTGGCCAGTTAGATCTATGTTGCACACTTGGGCCTTGGGAGGCTCGGCCAAGTGAAGCTTAGTTAGCATGTGACCTTCCTCGTCATGTTTGATTTCCGAGAATAGGTATTCCGCCCGTATCTGTGCCCTCTAAAGTGACTAAATCTCCGTAAATGGTCGTCGGATCCCCATTCGAGGCAATTTCACACCTTGGTGGAGGCTTGAGGCGACCCCTTTGACTTGATGGAGCCAAGGTCTTCCCGGCGGGGCATTGAAAGTAATCGGGATGTCGATAACCTGGAATTCCACAGGTATCAATTTACTGTCCGAACCGAGAGGTCTAAAGTGGCGACTCCAAGGGCTGCTCGGGATGTTGAGTCGTAAGCTTTGGCGTGAGAAGAAGGCTTCAAGTACGTAGTCTTGATATCAAGCAAGCTCATGATCTTTGCGGGAAGAATGTTCATTCCGGACCCATTATCAACCAGGACCCGAGGGAGCGTCGTTCATCCAGTTTGGTTTGTGATGAAGAGAGGCTCGTTATGATCGGCCCCAAATTGAGGGAGGTCGAGATGCGTGAAAGTGATTATATTCCCGTAATGGATGTTTCCAATTAGGCATACCACATCATCGGGAGTAGCATCAATAGGCACGAGTGCGAGCCGGGCTTTCTTCCGGCTTCGGCTTATGGGGATAGGACGAGGTGAGTAGAGACCGAGAGGGAAATGTTGGCTGTGTTTGCTTCAAGGGTGAGCACGGGATCCTCTTTCTCGAGTGCAGGTTTCATTTGTCTTAGCATAGGGGCGGCGATCTTCTTTCGGTGCTTGATGCGTGGCCTTCTTATACGCCTTGGGATTTCCTTGGAAGATACGCCGAGATCGGGTCAACAGATTAACTTCCTCATCCGTCGTCTCTTGGTGGATTTCTTCAATCTTTGCTAAGGTCGACGGGGAGCCCTTTTGGCTATTGGCCATTGGTTCGACGGAGTCTAGTGACAGTGAGGGTGGCTGTCTTGGCTCCTTCTGGGCGGCCCTTATAAGCGCTTCCCAGTCATCGGCTTTTGAGTTTGGGGTTGTGTTGTTGCCCCTTGGATGGCCCGCGAGCTAGGGCGTCCTCAGATTCACTCTCGTGGCCGGCCTTGCTCATAGTTATCATGCAACAAGAGTCGCTATTGTCGGGACTCGGCGGCTTTTCGATTTCATCCCGGTGTAGTGCAACCATTACGGTTCCTTTACGTAATACTCGAGTTGGAGATGATTATAGCATTACGTGTGGGAGCGCATCCGGTATCATGCCGGTTTCTAGGACTTCTACGAAAGGCGACATACATTCGGGGAAGGTGACTTCTTCTTGGGTAACCACGACGAGGAGTGTTACTTTGTTATGGGGTGGATTTGATCTAACCATGGTTATTTTCTCATTTGGGCGGATGGGAGTTAATTTTCCTCTTTCGATCGAGATCTTCGACTATCGGCTGGATCGAACGCACGAAAACCCTTTCCCCCAAAGCATGGTAGGCGGTGTTGAATTCTAAGACATCCACGTGTTCGAGATCCGAGGAAACTTCATGGCCTTCATGTCCTCGGTTTCATATTCGTCTCCCAAAGTGTCTTCGTCGGTAAACTGGCGACAACGGCCATTGTGCACGGCTCCCGTGGGCTCATTTACGGCATGATTGTTCCAGTTGTTTCGGATCGGGGGCCTCAGTTGACTCCTCGCTCTCGTCATCATCATCGTCGTCGCTGTCATCAGAATCATCTTCCCATACTACCGGGATTTCGAGGCGGAGAGGAACGCCGGTCAAACCCGTTAGGGAATATGGGTGCGTGCGGCCGCGAAATTGTCATATGTTCCCATTCCGGAAGTGGCAATTGTGACTCGGCTTCTCCTCCCGAAATTGCGGGGGAAGAGTGAGAGGGGTGGCACGTATTTGACACCGGGTAGGATATAGAAGGAATCCTCCTCTTCCGATTCTTATTGTTCTCGGGATCATATTCGGGCTCTCCCAAAGCCAATTTGCGAAGTGTACTAGCTCAAGATGCTCTTCGGCCTCTTTCTTTGATAAGCCCAGTGCGGCGCTCGCGGAAGCTTTCTTGTTCGATTCTTCTTGATTGTTCCAACCATCTTGTGTAAATGGTTCTTTCATGTTACGGCGGAACATTGACTCTTCGGTATTGGCCTTCCTTTTATCAGAAATAGCGGGCCTCGTATTCTTGCAAGGAGTCTACGACATGAGACCAAGATGGAGTTGATTCGTTCGATATCCTCAAGGGTGAGGGAATCCGGAGTCGGGATCCTCGACGAGGTTGGCCACGGGTATTTGGGGACCTTCATCGGCATCTTCTGGGCGTGTGAAGATTCTCCGCATTCAATCATATTCACACGATTATGGTTCCTTGGCGGCGGATTTTGAGTTTGTGTTAGGCCCCTCGGGGCCTTCCAACTTTCCTTGCTCTATTAGCCTGGATTGCCTTTTGAGTGAAGCGGTTATCGATCGGATGTCAGTGAGCTTGATGAAAAGCACAATACTTTGTAGTATCCACGGGAGCATTCGGATTTACGGGTTGGAAATTCTCCAAGGCCGCAGCAAGCCTTCTTTCACCGATCCCTAAAGATGTCATTCGGGGGCATTCCAAAGTTTTCGAGATTTATGACCCTTGATGCAGGCTCATTTGGTTTCTGAGGAGCAAAAGGAGTCGTGTTATTACATTCTGTCCCGCATAGTTAATCATCTCTTTGCCTTTAGCGGGAGCGAGGCGGTGTTTGCGGGAGGAGCCCGATATACGTAGGCGAGTGCGGCGGCCGGTTGCGGTTGTAGGCCTTTTCAAACTTAGGCTGCGAGTTAACCGTGGCCCGTAAGTGCGAGTATGGGAAGTGGCGAGGAGGCTCTCGGATGTGGTTTCAAGCATGTTTGGAAGATGTCCAATTGTTCCTCTTCGGAAGGAGGGATGGCCATTTCCTTTGAGTTTCGAGATTCCACCGCTTGTAAAAGTCCCAAACATTCTCATCGGGGTATTTGCTGCTTTGTTGTTTGTAGGTCAACCCTATTTGTTTCCCATTCCAAGTTGGCCTTATATTTTTACGTGAAGGCATTGGTAATCTGGTCCCATGTAGCCACGGCTTCGGGTTTCAAACGGAAGAACCACTTTAAGGCCTTTGGACTTCAAGGATAGGCGAAATAGTCGGCCGGCTGGCGATTGGTACATCCTTTGGCTTTCATCGCCAAGGTATACGTGTCCAAATGGGTTTTCGGACATGCGGTCCCATCAAAGAGATCCAGATTAGGCATCACGAATTTGTGGGGCGGAGGAACAATGGAGTCGGAGTGCAGTAGGCCGGAAGGCGGGCTTCTTGGCGATCGGTTCGGCGATACGCGCTTTCATTTCCTTGTGTTGTTCCATGAACCGGGCCGGATGAGGGTCTTGTGGCGGAACCATGGCATTCAAGCTAGTGGTGAGCTAGAGAGGAGCTACCCTTTGGAGCGGGCGGGTGGAGGAACGGCCGATCCGGGGACGTAGGTGAAAACGTCACAGGGGGTGAGTTACCACAGGGAGCATGGGTAGGAGCACGAGCAAAAGGATAGAACCTTGCGGCTTCTTTGTTGATTTTCAAGCGGCAAAGTAGGTGGAGGCAGCCCGATGTAGCCAGGATAACTTGGATTTCCGAGTGGGGCAGTAAGTAGGCTTGAGTGCGAGCTGCTTTGTCCCAGATTGTTGAAGTGCATGGCTGCTGTGGTGAAGGTGTGTAACACGGGGGTGCTGCGGTCTGGTGATTCGGATGACAGGGATGGAGGCTTGGTAACCCATAGAAGTACGAGTGAGGAATGGATTTGTGTGAGGGCTTGGTGAACTAGTCTTTACGAGGAGGGGCTCTGGCTGTGGCCCCGAGAACCAAGTTGTGGCGGCATTCCAAAGCTGTAGGCACATTCTTTGTGAGGTCGGATTGATCGGTTCCGAGCGGCGGGATCCCGATTAGGCTGTGGCATTCGAGATAGCCCAAACCATGAGAAGACATTCCGTGCTTGATTTTGCCCCCAGCGATTTGTGCCGTCGAGGCTGCATGGATCCGGTGGTGCGTGGTTGGGAGGCTGGGTGACCCGAAAATCGAGGAGCATGGGTTACGGTAGCGGCACCATAGGAGGTGGGTGGCGGCATCTGGTGTAATCGGGCGGCGAGAGTGGGGTTGGCATCCTCGTCTTCTTCCACGGTGAAGGTGCCATCCGGATTGAGGTGGCGGCCGGACCGCGACTCTTAATAGCCTCCATAAAGTACATTTGTTTGTGCTTCTGTCGTAACCTCATACGTTACGCTAGCGATTCCACTTTGTTGCTCTGTACGAGGGGTCCGGGAGGCGGAGTGACGTTATCCCCATCATTACCGGGCGATGCGAGACATTACGAAACCGGAGTCGGAACAAACGGTGAAGGCGACGATGCGCTTGACTCTTCCCAGCGATCAAACGGTGACCGGTGCCGAAACCAAGCTTTGTGAGGAGGCTGCGGGGAAAGGACATGAAGGTTCGAGATGTGCAGGAATGGAAGGAGGGTAGGTGTTTGGGAAATGGGCTCATGCAACATGCGATTATTTGTTCACGTTTACTTAAAACATGCTTTGTTAACCTAATCGGTTGGAAAAGATTGCTCTTCTTTTCGCAAACTACTGCGATTCTGGATCGGTGGGCCCCGTCACTACGTCTATAAGCCCCTCGTATTCCACACAGTATTTCGACCTCCCGGGGTGGACGGCCCGGGCGAGGTCCTATAGAGCAAGCGGGTCCCACCGGCCGAAAGAAAACGATCCTAAAAGTCGGCGGGTAATCGAGTCTTAACGAGCATTCGATGTAAATTACGGACAAGGCGCGTCAAAAGTCAAGATCATGTCCGCGGGCTCGACGAAAAGTCGGCATGATTTGGGCGATAAGCGTCCACGATTGATCTTGACTTGTCGTCGGTTAAGCCGTAATTAGGCATGGAATAGTCATTAATCCTTGATGACTCGGTGTCAATCTTTGGGAGTCGGTGTATAATTTGTGCCGATCGAGCCGAAGTCAAGGCGCCGGTCAATATCTTGGTCGAAGTCTGCGGCGGAAAACCGGCGGGAACTTCGGCGATTAGGGTCCCGAAAGATATTGAGTCGGTATGCCGACAAAGGCTTGAAAGGAAAGGTCTATACACGGACGGGGCATGACACGGACCCGGACTAAAAACCAACCGGGTCTCGGACAAAGTGTGTCACGGACAAGTGCATGGTCGACACGAGGCTCCATGGGATGTTTGGGTAGTCCTGTGCTCATCCGAGAGGCGTAATAAGACCAAACGGACCGCGACAAGGATTTCCCCGGGTTAGGGATATAGTGTGCAGTGTACGGTCACGTGCGCGTAGTGTGCAAGCAGTCTATATTCTTTTTCTGAGTAAAATAGAGATTTTTTTATGTGTCTTAAAAATATGATGCATGATTTTTTTTTTGAAAATTTTCTTTTTTTTTTTGAAAATCCTTTTTTTTTGAAATTTTTTTTTTTGAAATTTAATGAGCACATAAGCACGAAAATTCCGACAGTTAGGGACATTATTCCGACAGTCAAAATTTTGACTTTCTCCGAGGCGGCCAAAACAACATGAAAACTGTGCAAAAATCAACACACACACAAAAATGATTTTCAAAGCCGGGACGGAAGCTTGACCCTCAAAAGCTCTTTTTTTTTTTGAAAACGGTGATACCGGTACGTGGGATTGTTAGACCACAATTTATCCCCGACTCGTGTTAGGAGGCGATAACGGGAAGTTTAATGGTTTCCACCAATATACCAAATATCATTCATTTTTTTTTTAAAAAAAAGCTTAGTTCCCCAGCGGAGTCGCCACTGTGATGAATGTGTGTCCGAAAATTTTCCCATTTTTGTTTGAAAAAATCAACGAAGCGGAGTCGCCACGCCATTTTAATTTTGAGGGCCAAAACTTTGAAAAAATCCCGAGATCAGAGATTTAGGTTCGGAGGTCATGTTACACGCCGGGAAGGACGTTAGTGTGCACCCGGAATGCCTCGTAAAACGAGTCTTCCAAGCTGAAAATCATTTGTGTGTGTGTGTGTGTGTGTGTTTTGGCCAAAATACTTTGAAACTCAGAAAAGTAAAAATTGGGATATCTTTTTAAGACTTTAAACTGATCCCATGATTTTTTGGAGGATTTTTGGATTGAGATTTGGTACTCAAAAGACCTTTTGAAGTTGAGAGCCATTTCTGCCAGAATGAAAAAGGCAGTGGACCTTTGATTTTGAAATGGATTCAAGGGTCTTAAAACTTCATAATATGGATAAACTCAGAGAATGAAAGTTGTTCTAGACACCTTAAATAAGACTTGTGCGAAGGAATTTTCCATTTTGGAGAAGATTTGAGGGGTCAAAACCTTCTGGAAACCTCAGATATGAGATCTGGATTCCCAGAAGCTGATGAACTAGCCTCTGAAAGAAAATTTGAAAAGAGGAGTTTTACTCACCCAAAAAATAAAGTAAAAATATTTCTGGAAAGCTCTGGATGTTGGCTACAAAAAGTGTTTTGTAGTCAATACCAAATTCCAAGTTCATCTGTGTCCAAAAGTTAAAATAATGGACTGAGGTCTGGGAAAATTTCTACTGGACAGCAATTTCCCAAGAAGGAGAATATGATTTTAAAGGGGGTTTTGCATCCATGCTTGTCCCCATTTCCCTAGGTTTTGGTTAGTGATCACTAGACATTTTAGTGGTGAATCAACTATACCAAACCATCCTTGGGGTACATTAGGACTAAGCATTTCATTTGCTTGGGAAGGGGATTTTTATCCTTTGAAAATGAGATTTTATGCTTGAAAATGGTTTTTAGGGTTTTGAAAATGAGTTTTCTTTGCAAGAAAGTAAGAGAACTTGAAAATAATTTTGATCTTTGTAGAAGATCATCCATGGAGATGGTCTTCCATGGTGATCTTCTTAGATCTAGAGCAAGAAGATGAAAGAACTACATTTTGTAGTTTGCAAATGCATGCATGGTTGAGATTTAGGGTTAGGAGAAGGAGGGTTTACCAATCTTCCTTGTGTTCTTGAGTGTTTGGCTTGTATGTATGAGTGTTTAGGGCTTTAATATGAGAGTGAGTGGATGAGTATGAATTGGGAAAGATTGGAGAGAAAATGGTGACAATTCAAGTGAATTCTCACTGTTTTCTCTCTATATTTCGCCAGAGGTTCGGTGCAAAATGTGTTGTGGCTCCTATTTTTGTGACTGGAGGGCTCAATTTATAGCCCTCTGAAAGATGCAAACCTATCCGCGCGGATGGGATCCTTCAGCGTGCACTGTTCATTAAATGCTGCTCCAGGCTTTGGACATAAGGAATAAAATTCAAAAATACCAGCAGAAAATGTTTTTCAACTTACTGTTTCGGGATTTTCTTAATTCCTTTGCTTTTTAAGATTCTTTTGAAGGTTTATCTTTAAATAGCAATGCCCATTTTGCCCTCACTTTGTTAGAAATGTTAGGATTGTTAGGAAATGTTAGTAATTGTTATAACTTTCGTTAATTTTCTAACGAAAATTCTAACAAGCTCAAATTGGAGCACTTACAGTTGCACCCGAATATTTTTTCAGGACGGGCAATCTGAAACCTTGAGGAGGTCGACGGTCGAGCAACTCCTTGGATAAGGGACGAAGAGCAAAATCATTTCGTTCGCCCTTTCTAGCATCCTCTTTCTTATCAGCCTCCCATTGCTCAAACTTTTTCTTCCACTGCAGCCATTACCTGGCATCTGGCCTGTCGTCCCTAGCATGGGAGACGTCGTTGGATCTTTGCCTTTCCTCACGGTGAGGTTCCCTCCTCGAGTTGGCTCTATGCTTGTCACTCCTAGGGGAGTAATCTCTCTGCTCCTTCTATCCCTGTGAGAGGGCGACCTCACTGAATTAACTGGCGACCTGTGCCTTTCCTCTCTGATCGGCGACCTGCACCTATCCACTTTGATTGGCGACCTGCGCCCATTTTCTCTGACTGGCGACCTGCGCCCATTCCTTTCTCTGTGAGACTGCGACCTCTGCGTCCTAGCAGGCTACCTAGGCCTGTTCCTCTCGGCTTCCCTTTGCCTCCTTAGTTCCGACTCCGCCTCCTGCTCTCTGTTCGTATTGAGATGACTTCTCAAGTCGTCAGGTGAAATTGGTATGTGGGTGCGAATATGAGGTACAATCTGTCGCTCGCCATTTGGTTGGGCACTTCCTTCTTGCCTAACACTTACTCAGGCTGCCTGTTAGAAACCTGGGAGGGGGCTTCCCTTTCTGACCTTCTGTCGGCCTGTTATGTCTCCTCCTCCATTGCTATTAGCTCCGCCAGTATTCTAGCTCGCTCCAAAAGCATCTCCTTTTTGCTAAGGGTATCGGTTGAGGGATCCGGTCTTTCGCCTGCAGCCATTCGCCCTGCTTGGGGGCGCTTTGGAGGAGGTTGTACTCCTTGGTCGACCAAAGGTCGCTTCTCCCTCCTACCATCTGGCAAACCCCTTTCATCAGCAATACTATTAGAACGCGTCGCCCTGGCGTGATGACGAGGTGGAGGAGG
The DNA here is from genome assembly GCA_022495995.1 of Adenophora triphylla var. japonica. NCBI lineage: Eukaryota > Viridiplantae > Streptophyta > Magnoliopsida > Asterales > Campanulaceae > Adenophora > Adenophora triphylla. Next base: position 157,798 of record JAFEMH010003625.1, on the reverse strand, counting down.
AGGAGGCAAATTGACGTTGCGATCTCCAACATTAGCATTAGCATTAGTATTTCCCTCATTGGGTTCGTCTGAGGCGTTAGAAACATGTCCATCCGCAGTCACTATGATTGTGGGTTGTAAAGACTTTCGAGGTCAAGCACGCACAATTCCCGGCAATGAAATCAAACTGATGCTGCAAGAATCATGCTTATCAATCTCCGTCCACGTGGCAAGACAAATCACTTGGCTTCTTGACCTGAAATACGGAACCCACGACTAGCCGGAATGATCTCCGGCGAAGACCCTCGGGCGTGAGAGTAAGTATGGTGTATGAGAGCTCAAATATTATAATGAACGGATGTATTCAGAATAACAAAGAGCAATTACCTTGAAACGGTTGATGTTGCCTTGTATTTATAGTTGTTGATGAGAGTTGTATTTGCGGTAGAATTGCATGAAATCCCTTAATTTGAGGAACATATTCGTATTTAGAGATCTTATCCATAAATAACTCCTGATTTGTAGGGAGTCTTGTTACGTAAAAAATTGTAAGTACGCCAGGACTCTGTAGGTCGACGTAACAATGTAGGTCCAAGTCGCCTGTTGGGTCTAGGTCGACTTGACTGATGGGTAGGGTTGGACCGTACCCGAATAGCATATGGATCGTAGAGTCGGGTCAAGCTAAGTCGGGACCTCTTAGGTCAGACAATGAACTTAGGTCAACTGATCCTGTTGATAGGCCTTGGGCCTAGTAATAATTGGGCCTAGCCCACTGTGAACGTGGTGGCAATAATCGATAAATGATTGGGCTTTACTTCGCTGGGCCTAACTCGCCACTTTTATTTTGTTCAAGATACATTTTTTTTTGATAAAAAGTTTAGTATCTCTCCTATGGTGGATAAAAGACGGATTGCTTTGTTTATTAATGATATCACAAGGTCAGTTCATTGTGTCACCATTCCCTCCTTTAGAGAAAATGAGACAATAGTTATTTAAAGTATATATTCATGATTCTGAGGTTAAAACCATACTATGATATCACATGGAGGAGATATTAGTTATTTGTAGTATTTAATTGTTTAATAATCTTTGTCGTTAGGGAAGATAGTTCACCTCTTTGTTTAATGTATTTTATTAAGTATTTGTAGTATTTAATTGTTTAATGGTAATTTTTGTTCAATATATAAAATAAATGTTATATGAAATATATATATATATATATACATATATATATACATATATATACATATATATATACATATATATACATATATATATATACATATATATACATATATATATATATACAATAGAAAGAATTCTCTTTCATACTCTCTCTCTCAAAAAACACACACACACACTTCTCCACTCCATCTCCCTCCAAAGTGGTATCAGAGCCTCTTACTCCGTTTGGGGCCGGTGAAAGGTACTATTCCTTTCTTCTTCTTTAATTAATGTTCTTTATTATTCTGCAAATATTTATTCTTTAAATATTTAATGCCATATAGTAGCTAGATTGATGTGGCTGGCCGGAGATGTAGACTAAGCTATGTATGTAAAAAAAAAAAAAAGAGTAAAAAGGGAAATATTTTTAGTGTTTTCTTGAAGGTTCATCTTTTATGCCGTATATGCCGAGGATGGCGAAAGGCTATTTGTTGGATGAACAAGAAAAAGAAAATTTTTGCTAAAAATATTCCATCCATCTTTGATTTTGGAATTTATTCCGTCTATCCCTTCGGGTTGATAGTTAAATGAGTAATTCGTTCGGTGGATTTCTTCCGTCTATCCCTTCGGGTTGATAGTTGAACGAAGAACTTGTTTGCAAAGATGACCAAAAAGATTGTATTTTTTTGTCATTTACTTTTCAAAGTTAATAAGACATACTTAGCAAGATATCTATTATTCGGCCAACCACATCAAGTTTATGATGAAAATGGATGATAATGATCATCATGATGAATTAATGAAGAATGCAGAATTGGTAGAATATCCTAAAAATTTGGATAAATTGAATAAATGGGTAATTCCCTCCGTTCCTTCAAATCAAATCTATAATATTGGATTGTTTGATATGAGATCTAGGTTTGCTATTAAAACTCTAGAACAAACAATTAGAATTTCTGGAAATACTCAAACCATTAATTTATTGAGTAAAAAATATTTAGTTCCTTTTAAAAATTATAAATTTATCCATATAGGATTAGTGCAAATTACATTTAAACCCTTAACTTTATTAGGGGTTAATTCCAGTATAATGGCATATGTTAGAGATGGTAGATGTAGAGACTTCAAGCCTTCTTTAGCAGCTTTAATTGAAACTAGTCTATGCCATGGACCAGTTTATTTTGATGTTTCTCCTAATTTGACTCTATCTTTATCTGATAGTAATTTATTTGATGCTATGCAATTAACCATTCATACTAGTGGTTATAATTTCAAATTAGGAAGTGAAATAATAGCAATATGCTATAGGATTTATTATAAGATTTTACATACTTTAAATCCAAAAGTGAAACAAATATCGTTTCCAGGAACTACTACGGTAGTCCAAACTAATTTATTAACTTCAAATATAGCAACCAATAGGTTGATTAAGTGGAATGAAATAAATTTCCCTACTACTTGGTCCCTTCCTCAGGAGATAGAACCTGAATCAAAATTAAATAATCAGATAGATCAAATAATTCAAACATCCGAAGGAGATGTAGAAATTAAATTTAGTTCTCAAAGGACTATAAAATTACCTAGGTCAATGTCTGCTAGGTATTCCTCCTCTAGTGAATATTATAATATGCCTAATGAGTCTTTTAGAGCTTCAACTTCTCAAATGAGAGAAGAGGTTGAATCTGTAGAAGAAATAAGAATAAGTCAAAATAATATTCCAGAAGGAATTTATAATAAAGTAGAAAACAAGAGTAGGCAATCTCCCACTCAATCTGAAATGAGTTTTCATATTTAATGGATTATTCTCCAGGAAGTGATTTAAGAGGAATTCTTAATAGAGAATTTCAAGAAGATGACAATAAATGGTTTCGTGATTGGTATTTTAATAAATACTCTCACGAAGAATTAATGGAATTCAAAAAGAATTATTATGAGGATTTAGAAAGAGAGCAAAAGCTTACTTATTTTATAAAATGGTTTCTAAATCATCATATAAATGAAATAAGTAATAAAATTTTAGTAATACAAAAGACTTGAAATACTAAGGTAGGAAAAACGATTAAGTCACCTTTTCCACCTGAACAAGCTTTTAATCTAAATAAAGAGATTGAGGCTACTGCCTATGGTAGTTTAAATAGTCTTGAAAATATTTCATTAACAGTTAAAGAATTTAATGCTTTAGTTAGACTTCAGAATTATGCTAATACGTATTTGGTCTGTTTAGGTGATCAATTTATATCACTAGAAAAAGAATTAATATCTCTTAAAGAGACAATTAATCAACAAATGAATCAACAAAGGGATATAATTGATCAATTATATCAATTAATTAAAGTCAATAAAGAAGAGTCATGTTCATCTGTGCAAACAGATATTCCCATAATTCAACCTCCTATCCCGGTGGAAGGATTTAAAATGGAGGATAATACTAATGAGTTTGTTAAAATTTTAGAACAAAAGTTGAGAGATTTAAATCTCGGTGTCCTTTTTAAAGAAGGAACATCAAATCAGAATGAGTCTTCTGAAAATGATGAGACTGAGATTGAAATTAAATCCGATTCCTCAGAAGGAAATGAGGAGATTAATCAATTAACTGATATGTTTGCTGATTTAAACACTAATAATAATATTAGTGAATTAAATTCAATTTATACCCCTAAACCTCTTGATAAATATTATTATCAAAGACCCTCGCCTCAAGATCTTCTTTTTGAAGAACCTGAGCCATTCCAGAATTCTTACTCTGGAAAAGCCATTTATGAATGGAATATTGATGGCTTAAATGATAAACAAATATTAGATGTAATACATAGAATAATAATGTATTCTACTGTGTGTAAACAGCATGGCAATAGTGATACTGCCATAGCTAATTTTGTTATAACTGGTTTTGTTGGCCAATTAAGAGGATGGTGGGATCATTATCTTACGGAACCTCAAAAAATAGAAATAAGAAACCATAAAAAAGTGGTTAAAACTGAATCAGGTAGTACAATGGTTACTACTGAAGAGGATGCAGTGTATACATTGTGTCTAGCTATCCTACAACATTTTGTAGGAAGTACAATTCCCATAGCTGAGAAGTTACATACCCTTCTTCAAAATCTTAGATGCCCATCTTTAACCCATTTTAGATGGTATAAAGATACATTTTTATCTAGGGTCTATCAATTAACAAACCCTAATTCAACCCATTGGAAATCTAAATTTATAGATGGCCTTCCTCATCTTTTTGCTGAAAAGGTTCGACAATTTTTAAGGATGAAAAATGATGGTATAAATATTAATTATGTTGAATTAAATTATGGACAACTAATTAGTAGTTGTATAAATGAAGGATTAGCTTTATGTAATGATATTAAGCTAAAAAATCAATTGAAGAAACAAAAATTATCAGAAAAGCACCAATTAGGTGAATTTTGTGAACAATTTGCCTTTGACTTAGGAAAATCGGTAATTCCTGAGAAAAAGTTTAAAATAAATAAAAAACATAAAATTGTTTATAAGAAAAATAAATCTTTTAAAAATAAAGAAAATTATTACAAAAATTCCCATAAAAAGAATTATAAAAGGCGTTATTATAAGACTAAACCTAAACAAAAAGGTAAAGCTTTTATGCCTAAAAATGAAAAAAGAAAAGCAAAAAAGCTTGAAATAAGTTGCCATAAATGTGGTAAAATTGGTCATTATGCTAACCAATGTTGGACTAAAAAAGCCCTTAATGAAATAGAAGATGAACAATTACGTTCGCAATTAAAAAAGATTTTGCTTGTTAATTCAGAAGACGAAGTAGAATCTTCTAATAATAATGAAAATTTTGAAATTGTGGAAGAAACTTCTTCGGGGGAGAAAGAGGTAGAGAGAATTAATAAAAATTGTAATAAAGATTGTCAATGTAATGAATTAAGTAACGAATTGAGTTATTGGAAATCCATAGTAGATATGCATGGATTAAATGTTCTTAATGCTGACCAAGAAAATGCATTAAAAATGATAGAGATAATTAAGGATCCTAATTTAAAAGAGAAAATCCTTAAAACCTTAATCAAAGAAGAATCACCTTTAATAGTTGAAGCGCCTTATCAATTAAGTGAGGTTTTACATAGATTTCAACAGTCTAATGTTAAAGAAACACCTGTTTCTATTAATGATTTAAAAAGAGAAATAAATTTATTAAAATCTGAAATTTCTCAGATTAAAAATAATAATGAATCTTTATCAACAAGAATAACTTTGTTAGAAAAAAAATCTCTTAAATTAAAAGAAATACAAGAGGATGCTTCTACAAGTAATAATGATCTTGCTTCTATTAGTAATGCTGAGGTAAAAGGATATTTAAATCTTTTAGATCAAGTTACATCACAAAAATGGTTTGTGAAAATAACTCTAGTAATTAATAGAGATTTTATATTAGAAAATGAGACAGCACTCATTGATAGTGGTGCTGATTTAAATTGTTTGCAAGAAGGAATTATTCCTATTAAATATTTTTCAAAAACTACTCAATCTCTTACCCAAGCAGGAGGAGATAAATTAAGAGTTAAATACAAATTATCTGATGCTTATATTTGTAATCAAAATATTTGTTTACCTACTTCTTTTATTATGGTAAAAGGTCTTACCCATAGAATTATATTGGGAACTCCTTTTTTGCATAAAATTATGCCAATAATTAATATTGACCCAACAGGAATATCTACCATAATAGATGGTAAAAAAGTTATATTTGAATTTATTACAGATCCTCATACCCGTATGCTTAATGAAGTAAGGGATATTCTTTTAAATAAAGAAAAACAATTATGTTTTCTTAAAGAAGAATTAGGAATTTTGAATATTAATGAACAACTTAAACAGAGTAATATTCAAACTCAAATTAAATTGATTGAGCAACAATTTAATAATGAAATTTGTAATAGTTTACCCAATGCTTTCTAGGATAGAAAGAAGCACTTTGTGTCTTTACCTTATATAGAGGGTTTTGATGAAAAACAAATACCTACTAAGGCTAGACCGGCTCAAATGAACCGAGAATATTTAGAATTATGCAAAAATGAAATTAATTCTCTACTAGAGAAAAAATTAATTAGAAAATCTAAATCTCCTTGGAGTTGTACTGCTTTCTATGTAAATAATGCAGCTGAAAAGGAATGTGGTGTTCCTAGATTAGTTATAAATTATAAACCACTTAATAAAATATTAAAATGGATTAGATATCCTATTCCTAATAAAAAGAATTTATTAGATAGATTAAATGAAGCCTTAATTTTTTCAAAATTTGATATGAAATCTGGATATTGGCAGATTCAAATTAGTGAATCGGACATGTATAAAACTGTCTTTACTGTTCCTTTTGGACATTATGAATGGAATGCAATGCCTTTTGGATTAAAAAATGCTCCTTCTGAATTTCAGAATATTATGAATGATATTTTCAATCCTTACACTGAATTTATAATCGTGTATATTGATGATGTTTTAGTATTTTCTAAAACGATTGATCAACATTTTAAACATTTGAAAATATTTAAAAATTTGATAATTTATAATGGTTTGGTGGTTTCTGCACCCAAAATGAAATTATTTCAAACCCAAGTTAGATTCTTAGGTCATAATATTGATCAAGAAAAAATTATTCCTATAGAGAGAAGTATTGAATTTGCTTCTAAATTTCCTGATGTCATAAATGATATAAAACAATTACAAAGATTTTTAGGAAGTCTAAATTATATTTCAGACTATTATTCTAATTTAGCTAAAGATACAGCTATATTGTATTCTAGATTAAAAAAGAATGCTAAACCCTGGACTGAGGAACATACTCAAGCAGTTAGGGTAATTAAATCTAAGGTTAAATGCTTACCTTGCTTGTCATTGACAAATCCAAATTATTTTAAAATAGTAGAAACGGATGCTTCCGACATAGGTTATGGAGGTATTTTAAAGCAAGTAAATCCTGATAATTCAAAAGAAAATTTAGTGAGATTTACTTCGGGAAAATGGAATCCTACTCAGTTGAAATATTCAACTATTAAGAAAGAAATGCTTTCTGTAATCAAATATATTTCAAAATTTCTTTTTACAAGAAAAATGACAACTCCTAATAGGGGAAGAAGTCGCGGTTATGGTCGTGGTCAAGGTATTGGGAGTAATAATAGGCTACTCTTTCAAGAATCAACAACTGTTCCTCTAATTGAAGATTGGACAGTATACCAGCTAGGTCAGGAAATATACAACAATCTGCACCTGTACCAAGTAAAAAGGGAAGAATTAGCTTCCTCTAGTAAGATAATATCTTACAAAGAAATTGCAATTACTAAGAATAATCAGGAGCAAGAATATTATGAGAATCCTATCACAGAATTTGTGATGTCTATTGAGGATGAAGACCTCAAAATTATCAGAACTGATGCTTGGTCAATTAAGACCAGATACCTCGAATCAAGAGGTTACCCAGGCCTCAATGGGCAAGTAAGACCTAATTTGGAAATCTTGCTAAATGTTACTGAATCAGTAACAATTACTCATCATTACAATAATAATAGTGATGATAGTTTTATAAATTACTGCAATTGCCATATTAATAAAATTTTGCTCCCTAGAGAATGGGGACTAAATCCCAATGGGGATAAAGCGGTAAAAATAACTGAAGGCCAATATGCCTATTTCAATTATTGGGATTATATCCAAGCATTTTCAAAGGTTTTTTATTACCAAAACCCTAAGAACAAGCATTCTTGGTTTTTCTCCATAAATCCAGAAATTCTGGAAAAGCCAGTCCCAAATTGGTTTTATAACTGGTGGTCAAAATTTGGCCCTTCTTTGGAAATTTTGCCAAAAGAAATTGGAGATTTATATAATCCATGGTGTGACAATAGTCCTCTAGTTGCACAATTGCAAATAGAGAAATTAATTTATAGACAATGTCCTTTTATATTCTTTGCAAGATTTCAAATTCCATGGATTTGGAGAGGGACAATATCCATCGATCATGATGAGCTTGATATACCAATTTTAAAAAGAAATTTCTTTTTTAAATGGTGGGGTAGAATGAGTGAGGAAGATTTAAAAAATATGACAGTTAGAATTCAAACTAATAACCATAATAAAGGTCCCAAGGAACAATGCTTCCAACAAGACTCAATGAGCAGTCTGAAAAATTATTTTCAGAAAAAATATCCCATCCCAAGGAATCGGAGGAGAAAATTATAGTGAATGTTCTGGACCATATGAAGAACCCATTCCTCTCTGTTTTTTCTAAACAGTCAGTAAAGGATGATGATTCTATGAACACAGTGTCATCACCGGGGTCACTTGACTCCATTAATATTTTCAATTGTCTGATAGGAGAGACTCAGCCTGATCCAACTCAGAAAGATATTTGGGACTCTTTAATCGAGGAAATATCTCAGCAAGCCAAAGCTGCAGCAAAAGGGAAGTCCCCAGCCGAAGATTAAAGGCTAAATGGCTAGCAATCCAGTCAAGCAATCTTTTGATGAATTTAATAAAATAAAGAGAAAGCTCCAAAAAGAAATTAAGGAGCTTGAAGAAGAAATAAAGGAAGAAAAGAGTAGAAGAGTGGTTCCGGAAATACCGACCCATTTAGAAATTCTCCTACACGAATTACTAAGGTCCAAAAGAAGAAGGATACAGTTATATCACATGCTTGTACAGATCAAGCTTCTTCGTAATATCACGGGATAAATGACAGCAAAGACCGCACTCAATTATGTCGGCAATTAAAGACAAAGAATTTCAAGCAATAATGGTTGCTTTAGACAGCAAGAATCTTGCTTTATTAAAAGTAAAGTAAAGTAGTTTGTTTTTGGTAGGAAAGTCATTATTGACAGTGTCGATGGGGCCCAATGTGTATCCGACTTCAATAATGTCCACTACTTTTGTAAAAGTTGTTTGTTTTATTGCTTTTGTAAAGGAGTGATGTCCAAAATGGACAAGTGTCTGTAATAGGGTCCTCTCTCCATCTATATAAGGAGAGGTTGTATTCAGTTGTAAGTACGCTTCCATTTACACAATAGAAAGAATTCTCTTTCATACTCTCTCTCTAAAAAAACACACACACACACACACTTCTCCACTCCATCTCCCTCCAAAGTGGTATCAAAGCCTCTTACTCCGTTTGGGGCCGGTGAAAGGTACTATTCCTTTCTTCTTCTTTAATTAATGTTGTCCATCTCCAAATCCATGGAATTTGGAATCTAGCAAAGAATATAAAAGGACATTGTCCATAAATTAATTTCTCCGTTTGCAATTGTGCAACTAGAGGACTATTGTCACACCATGGATTGTATAAATCTCCAATTTCTTTTGGCAAAATTTCCAAAGAAGGGCCAAATTTTGACCACCAGTTATAAAACCAATTTGGAACTGGCTTTTCCAGAATTTCTGGATTTATGGAGAAAAACCAAGAATGTTTATTCTTGGGGTTTTGATAGTAAAAAACCTTTGAAAAAGCTTGGATATAATCCCAGTAATTAAAATAGGCATATTGGCCTTCAGTTATTTTTACCGCTTTATCCCCATTGGGATTTAGTCCCCATTCTCTAGGGAGCAAAATTTTATTAATATGACACTTACTATAATTTATAAATTTTTCTTCACTACTACTATTGTAGTGATGAGAGATTGTTACTGATTCAGTAACTAAGAGCAAGATTTCCAGATTAGGTCTTGCTTGCCCATGAAGGCCTGGATATCCTCTTGATTCGAGGTATCTGGTCTTAATTGACCAGGCATCATTTCTCGCAATTTTGAGGTCCTCATCCTCAATATACATCACAAATTCTGTGATGGGATTCTCATAATATTCCTGTTCCTGAGTATTCTCAGCATTGGCAATATCTTTATAAGATATCATCTGATTAGATGATGAAGTGGAAGCCTTCTCTTCCTTCTTACTTGGTACAGGTGCAAATTGCTGCATATTTCCTGTCCTCACTGGATACATTGGCCTAATTGCCATAGGAATATTATATCCTATTATAGGAATATTTGGTACTTCATTGTACTGATTGTACTGATAGGGTATTCTTCCTCGACCACGGCCATTACCGCGACCTCTTCCCCTATTAGGGATTGTCATTTTCCCTGTAAAAATTCTCTTGTTAAATAGTCAGCAAGAGAATTATTTTCTCCTTTTATATATTGAATATCAAATTCAAAGGCAGATAATTGAGCTTGCCATCCTGCAAAAATTTGCTTTGCCACAAGATTTTTCACATCTTTTTCAATAATGGATTTTACTGAACTACAATCAATTCTCAGTAAAAATTTTTGATTTAATAAATCATCTTGAAATTTTGAAATACATTTGATTACAGAAAGCATTTCTTTCTTAATAGTTGAATATTTCAACTGAGTAGGATTCCATTTTCCCGAAGTAAATCTCACTAAATTTTCTTTTGAATTATCAGGATTTACTTGTTTTAAAATACCTCCATAACCTATGTTGGAAGCATCCGTTTCTACTATTTTAAAATAATTTGGATTTGCCAATGACAAGCAAGGTAAGCATTTAACCTTAGATTTAATTACCCTAACTGCTTGAGTATGTTCCTCAGTCCAGGGTTTAGCATTCTTTTTTAATCTAGAATACAATATAGCTGTATCTTTAGCTAAATTAGAATAATAGTCTGAAATATAATTTAGACTTCCTAAAAATCTTTGTAATTGTTTTATATCATTTATGACATCAGGAAATTTAGAAGCAAATTCAATACTTCTCTCTATAGGAATAATTTTTCCTTGATCAATATTATAACCTAAGAATCTAACTTGGGTTTGAAATAATTTCATTTTGGGTGCAGAAACCACCAAACCATTATAAATTATCAATATTTTAAATATTTTCAAATGCTTAAAATGTTGTTCAATTGTTTTAGAAAATACTAAAACATCATCAATATATACAATTATAAATTCAGTGTAAGGATTAAAAATATCATTCATAATATTCTGAAATTCAGAAGGAGCATTTTTTAATCCAAAAGGCATTACATTCCATTCATAATGTCCAAAAGGAACAGTAAAGGCAGTTTTATACCTGTCCGATTCATTAATTTGAATCTGCCAATATCCAGATTTCATATCGAATTTTGAAAAAATTAAAGCTTCATTTAATCTATCTAATAAATCTTTTTTATTAGGAATAGGATATCTAATCCATTTTAACACTTTATTAAGTGGTTTATAATTTATAACTAATCTAGGAATACCACGTTCCTTTTCAGCTGCATTATTTACATAAAAAGCAGTACAACTCCAAGGTGATTTAGATTTTCTAATTAATTTTTTCTCTAAAAGAGAATTAATTTCATTTTTGCATAATTCTAAATATTCTCGGTTCATTTGAGCCGGTCTAGCCTTAGTAGGTATTTGTTTTTCATCAAAACCATCAATATAAGGTAAAGACACAAAGTGTTTCTTTCTATCCCAAAAAGCATTAAGTAAACTATTGCAAATTTCCTTATTAAATTGTTGCTCAATCAATTTAATTTGAGTTTGAATATTACTCTGTTTAAGTTGTTCATTAATATTCAAAATTCCTAATTCTTCTTTAAGAAAACATAATTGTTTTTCTTTATTTAAAAGAATATCCCTTACTTCATTAAGCATACGGGTATGAGGATCTGTAATAAATTCAAATATTACTTTTTTACCATCTATTATGGTAGATATTCCTGTTGGGTCAATATTAATTATTGGCATAATTTTATGCAAAAAAGGAGTTCCCAATATAATTTTATGGGTAAGACCTTTTACCATAATAAAAGAAGTAGGTAAACAAATATTTTGATTACAAATATAAGCATCAGATAATTTGTATTTAACTCTTAATTTATCTCCTCCTGCTTGGGTAAGAGATTGAGTAGTTTTTGAAAAATATTTAGTAGGAATAATTCCTTCTTGTAAACAATTCAAATCAGCACCACTATCAATGAGTGCTGTCTCATTTTCTAATATAAAATCTCTATTAATTACTAGAGTTATTTTCACAAATCATTTTTGTGATGTAACTTGATCTAAAAGATTTAAATATCCTTTTAAATTAGTATTACTAATGGAAGCAAGATCATTATTACTTGTAGAAGCATCCTCTTCTATTTCTTTCAATTTAAGAGATTTTGTTTCTAACAAAGTCATTCTTGTTGATAAAGATTCATTATTATTTTTAATCTGAGAAATTTCAGATTTTAATAAATTTATTTCTCTTTTTAAATCATTAATAGAAACAGGTGTTTCTTTAACATTAGACTGTTGAAATCTATGTAAAACCTCACTTAATTGGTAAGGCGCTTCAACTATTAAAGGAGATTCTTCTTTGATTAAGGTTTTAAGGATTTTTTCTTTTAAAGTAGGATCCTTAATTATTTCTAGCATTTTTAATGCATTTTCTTGGTCCGCATTAAGAACATTTAATCCATGCATATCTACTATGGATTTCCAATAACTCAATTCGTTACTTAATTCATTACATTGACAATTTTTATTAATTTTCTCTTATATATGTATATATATATATATATATATATGTTGGAAATGGGTAACGGAAAGTTAAGTTTAACTTAACGTTGACCTAGGTTTCTAACGAAAGTTCGTTATTTGTTAACGAAACTAGTTACAAATGGTAATCTACATTTGTTGTAGATTATATAACTCATTTAATGTCTCAAAAACCATTTCCGGGTGAATGAGAAATTAATGACAATGATTTGTAACTTAACAAGAGTTAAATATTGGGTCAAAGTTTAATTTGGGTTGGTCCCAAAATTGGTTTGGACTTGTTGTGGCTAAAGGGCTGACGAGCAGGTTGAAGAAGCTTTTGCACGGCCGTGCACGTGTCTAGGACACGGCCGTGCACCGTGCCTTGTCTTGCCACTCGAGCGTGCTGAGCCTTGAACTCGACCGTGCATATTGCCTTGCACGGCCGTGCAGTTCATTGGACACGGCCGTGCAAGTGCTGTTATACCCGAAAAGTTGTGACTTTTCAAGGGAAAAGCCACCAAACCCTTTGACTCTCATTATATACTTCCCCTCCGAATTTCAATTCATATACACAGTCATTTGAGCCTCCCTACCCTCTAGTAAGATAGATTAACATACCCAAATCATTGCATATTGTTGCATTCAATCCTTCAAAGTCCAAAGTTCAAAACAAAGTGTTGTTCGTTAGAGTAATTGATTTGGAGTGCTCCTATCATTTACTTGTAAGTCGTTTTATCTTACTAGAAGATTGCCATATAAACCGTAAGCACCTGTGCGGGGCAATAACTTCTTACGGAGATTGTATTAAATACAAGACTCGATTGATTTCTTTTGTTTCCAATCTCCGTTATCTTTTTCTGTTAAGATTCTAGTTAAGTTCTTGAGAAGCCTACACAATTGTCCAACAATCGTAAGAAGTTATTAACGCTTCCTCAAGATCATCAAGATGGCAAATGAGAAAGACGTCTCCTCATCCAGTCAAGGGAATGTTACGCCTCCTTCTCAAGGTGACGCTACATTCAACCATGTTGCACCCGCTACTACACCATCTCACTCGGTTCATGGTAAGAAACCTCCTTCTGGTGAAACCTCAAGGGTTGCACCTCTTAATGCTCTCCCTCCGTCTCATGTGTTCGTACATGGGAAAAGACCGGGTGTTCTTACCGGGATGAACTTTAAGAGGTGGCAACAGAAAATGTTGATCTATTTGACAACATTAAAATTGGTGCAATTTCTTTGGGAATATCCACCATTGATATCCGACGAGGATGAATCCATAGCAAAGAATGACTTGGATACATGGAATCACAGCGATTTCTTGTGTCGCAATTATATTCTTAATGGCTTGGATTATGCACAATATAAGGTGTGTTGTGGCATAAAGACCGCGAGAGAACTTTGGGATTTTCTCGAGATGCACAATACTATGTGTATTGTGACTAAAAGACCGCAAGTAAACTTGGTGGAAAGAAGTACCGGAAACAAGAGAAAGAACACCGGGAAAGTGAAGAGGACCGCCAAGAAGGTTAAAGGTAGTTGTTTTAATTGCGGCAAACCCGGGCATATGGCTAGGGAATGTCGACATCCTAGAATCAACAACCAAGATGGAAACCCTCTTCAAGCCAATGTGACTGAAGATCGATATGTTCCATTGAACTTTGATCAACTTAGCCTAGGGGCATAAGCTTGAATTGACCAAATATGGTTATTGTGTTAGTAAAGGGTACCTTGTTGAAGGACTCCTTAACTTGAATTGTAAATGTTTTATCCGCCTAAGTGCGAAGAATAAAATTTCAAATTTTATTTACTTGGTTTGAAGTGTTCCAATTGTTATGACGTGTTCAATTAGGTCGTGTAAATTTAAATTCACTAAGTCGACGAGTTAATTTAAAATTACTGATGGGACGGATTGATACTATCTATTTCCTATGTTTTTCGTCCCTATTATTCTTTATTTTCATGTATTTAGTATATGTTTGATGTATTTTGAGTGAATTATGTTTTGTGAGAAATTATTGAGAAATAATGTATTTCGAGAGTATTTTAGTGTTTTATTTTATATTCGGATGTAATTCTCTCGAGGAGTCAAAGTCAAGATCTTGAAGCGAAAGACTGTTTTGCAAATTTATGAAGTTTTAGGGACCAAATTGCAGAAGCTGAAATAGAGACCAAAGTAGAAATCAGAAATAGAAATTCAAATTCAATTACTGTGCATGAAGGTCAATTGGTGGTGAATTTGGAAATTGAATATTCATTGAACCAAGGCATTGATGGGGCGTTGACCAAGGCAAACCGCATGGACCAAGGCATGAAATCAGTAAGTTGACCGCATGGACTGGAAGGGTTTAATTGTATTGTTTTTATTTGTTTTCCTTTTTTTCCTTTTTCTGATGATTATTATTTATTAGTTTTAGGTTTAGTTTATTTTTGGTGGAAGGAGTATAAAGACTCCTTTTAACATTATTTTTAGGGTTCCATCTTTTTAGTTGTTATTTTTCATCTAGAGAAAGCTTAAGAACATCCATGGAAGCTTAACTCTTTGGCTTTGGATTTGATTGCTTGAACCCCTAGTTATCAATTTGAGGTATTTTCTTTTCTATTTGTTCATCCCTATTCATAATTTTACTCGTGTTGATTTTAGATTTATAATTAGGGTTTGTGGATTTGGCCAATTCATTTATTCTGTTTATGAATCTTTGCTAGAATTCTCTATTACTGTGCCAGTGTAGGAATTCATAAGTAGCATCTTTTCGATTTATGCATGTGCCATGGTGAATTGTTAAGTGGGTAAAATTAGACGATTATCTATATGAAATAATTGTAGAAAGCGTTCTTGATCTTGGTTTCTTAAATTGTTCATCAATTAATTAACGATCTAGGCTGTGCCGTTAGATTAATTTATTAATTAGGGTTTCTAGTGAGTGTGCCTTTGCTAGTAACTAATCTGAAAGAAGAAACAGAGATTGCAATATATCTCGTGATCAGGTGAATAGAGTGACATTGAAAAGTGATATCAATGATAATTGCATAATTAGGTGGGGATTGAAATCAAATCTGAAGTGTTTCCAAATCATTGTTTTTACTCTTAATTAGTTTAATTTCTGTTTTTAGGAAGTAATTGAAAATCAATCAAAACCCCCAATCTGGTCAAGTGACTGTTCGTAAATAATCAACTTTGTTCCTCGTGGATCGATCCTGACTTACCCTAATTACATTATTAGTGGCCGAGTTTAGGTCTAATTTAGTAGGCGTGCGACTAAGCCTATCAAATTTTGGCGCCGTTGCCGGGGAACGGTGTAATTGTTTACGGACTTATTCTGTTTCTTAATCTATTTCTTTTTCTTGTTTCCTTTTAGTTAAGTTTTTTTTTTATGTCATTTTTTTACCTTGTTTGACTATGGAGGGTTACGGACAACGAATGAATTTTAATGTTTTTGATGACATGAAATCTTTGTTGGAGAATGTTTTAGAATGTGTAGAGTTAGAATTTGATCTTTATGATTAGATGAAGGAGGCGGTGATGGGTCTTCTTTGATATGCTTGATGTTGGTAAGACCAAGGCACCTGAGTGAGTTAAGGGGAGAGGTCCCTAATAAAAAGAAAAAGAAGAAAAAGGTCAAGAAAAAGGCCACAAAAATTTTTTGGGATGTTCCCAAGAAAAAGAAAAAAAAGCCAAAGGCCAAGAAAAAGGCCACAATTTTTTTTTGGGATCCACCCGATCTAATAAAGAAATGTACATATGTGTGGAAAATTGTGGATATTTGTACTCGTGAAAGTGCGAGGTGGGCCAAGGGAAGAAAAGTTAAGACCAAAAACAAGGTAGCCACCTCGAATCCCCATTGAAGTGGGAATCCGGTCGGGCTAACGACCTTAACCAAATGCGCTTATTGGGAGGCAAGCCGAAAATTTCTTTGTTTTTATGTCTTTCTATATTTTATTTTTTTTATGTGTAGAATTGGTGCTACTGAGATTTTTGGTTTATGGTATTGTGCAGTTAAAAGCAGTGGAGACGGAGACGGGAGCAAAACAGTGCCCCAAGTTAATGCCAAAAAAAAGGGGGCGCTGTAGAAAAAAAAATAGCTGCTGAAAAAAAAAATAAATAAAAAATCTTGGGCACTTGAATGAAAAAAAAAAAAAAAAAAAAAAAAAAATTGCTGAAGGACAAACCTTGGGCCTTATTTTCTTTCTTAAAAAAAAAAAAAAAAAAAAAAAAGAAGAAAGAAAGAAATTGGGGCAACCTACTGCCTTTGAGGCGTAGGCCTCACAAAAGAGTAGGCGCCCGCATCAAGATGGATTGGCCAAGCAAACTACTGAGAGTTGGAATTTGTGTTGTGGTCTTTCCATTTGGTACTCATCAAGATGGATTGGCCAAGGCCAAGCAAACTACTGAGAGTTGGAATTTGTGTTGTGGTCTTTCCATTTGGTACTCGCTCCGTTCCAAGTTCCAAGGTAATAATATTTACTTCTGAATACATTAGGGACAATGCAATTGTTTAGTGAGGGGTGGAGTTTACCTGCATATTTTGGGTATTGTTCTTTTCAAAAAAAAAAAAAAAAAAATTTGAAAAAAAAAATATTTGAAAAAAAAATAATGAAAAAAAAAAAGAGGCTAGGTGAAAACCCGAAAGGGCACTTAGGCAAAAGATGAGGTTTTGAGATGTATTATCATTTATTCACCGGTGTTGGCGTCATAAGGGGGTTTGGAGTCTCGGGTTAGGATTTTCATATTTGATGTAGAAGGCTTGATTAGAGGCGATTAGGATAGAAACCCTCGTTCTTTGTCGGAGTAATAAGGGGGTTTTGGTGCTTTTTACGAGGTAAATCTTTGTTTAAGGGTCGCAACCTTAACATTGATTTCTTTTTATGAGGGTGTATGTAGTGTGAGCCAAGCGTGGGAATCATAGGACATATTTAGTTTTCCTTGGCTTTTATTTGTGCGGATCTTAGCTTGAATCTTGTTTTATTATGGGAGTTGGTATCAAGCTAAGGTCATTATTTTCATTGTTTATATTTTGGTGTTATAAGGAGACGGAGTTTCTATTACTCCGATGGTTATTATTTTTCATTGTCTTGTGTTGGCGGATTAGAGGAGATTAGGAATCATTTACCCTCCATGCATCTGTTTTAGACCGTTGTTAGATTGGAGTTTAGGATATTACTCAGGGACGAGTAATGGTCTAAGCGTGGGGGTATTTGATGGGACGGATTGATACTATCTATTTCCTATGTTTTTCGTCCCTATTATTCTTTATTTTCATGTATTTAGTATATGTTTGATGTATTTTGAGTGAATTATGTTTTGTGAGAAATTATTGAGAAATAATGTATTTCGAGAGTATTTTAGTGTTTTATTTTATATTCGGATGTAATTCTCTCGAGGAGTCAAAGTCAAGATCTTGAAGCGAAAGACTGTTTTGCAAATTTATGAAGTTTTAGGGACCAAATTGCAGAAGCTGAAATAGAGACCAAAGTAGAAATCAGAAATAGAAATTCAAATTCAATTACTGTGCATGAAGGTCAATTGGTGGTGAATTTGGAAATTGAATATTCATTGAACCAAGGCATTGATGGGGCGTTGACCAAGGCAAACCGCATGGACCAAGGCATGAAATCAGTAAGTTGACCGCATGGACTGGAAGGGTTTAATTGTATTGTTTTTATTTGTTTTCCTTTTTTTTTCCTTTTTTCTGATGATTATTATTTATTAGTTTTAGGTTTAGTTTATTTTTGGTGGAAGGAGTATAAAGACTCCTTTTAACATTATTTTTAGGGTTCCATCTTTTAGTTGTTATTTTTCATCTAGAGAAAGCTTAAGAACATCCATGGAAGCTTAACTCTTTGGCTTTGGATTTGATTGCTTGAACCCCTAGTTATCAATTTGAGGTATTTTCTTTTCTATTTGTTCATCCCTATTCATAATTTTACTCGTGTTGATTTTAGATTTATAATTAGGGTTTGTGGATTTGGCCAATTCATTTATTATTTGTTTATGAATCTTTGCTAGAATTCTCTATTACTGTGCCAGTGTAGGAATTCATAAGTAGCATCTTTTCGATTTATGCATGTGCCATGGTGAATTGTTAAGTGGGTAAAATTAGACGATTATCTATATGAAATAATTGTAGAAAGCGTTCTTGATCTTGGTTTCTTAAATTGTTCATCAATTAATTCTGCGATCTAGACTGTGCCAGTTAGATTAATTTATTAATTAGGGTTTCTAGTGAGTGTGCCACTGCTAGTAACTAATCTGAAAGAAGAAACAGAGATTGCAATATATCTCGTGATCAGGTGAATAGAGTGACATTGAAAAGTGATATCAATGATAATTGCATAATTAGGTGGGGATTGAAATCAAATCTGAAGTGTTTCCAAATCATTGTTTTTACTCTTAATTAGTTTAATTTCTGTTTTTAGGAAGTAATTGAAAATCAATCAAAACCCCCAATCTGGTCAAGTGACTGTTCGTAAATAATCACTGTTCCTCGTGGATCGATCCTGACTTACCCTAATTACATTATTAGTGGCCGAGTTTAGGTCTAATTTAGTAGGCGTGCGACTAAGCCTATCAAATTTTGGCGCCGTTGCCGGGGAACGGTGTAATTGTTTACGGACTTATTCTGTTTC
The DNA here is from genome assembly GCA_022495995.1 of Adenophora triphylla var. japonica. NCBI lineage: Eukaryota > Viridiplantae > Streptophyta > Magnoliopsida > Asterales > Campanulaceae > Adenophora > Adenophora triphylla. The sequence goes on along the minus strand of JAFEMH010003625.1, from coordinate 138,529 downwards.
TTAATCTATTTCTTTTTCTTGTTTCCTTTTAGTTAAGTTTTTTTTTTTATGTCATTTTTTTACCTTGTTTGACTATGGAGGGTGACGGACAACGAATGAATTTTAATGTTTTTGATGACATGAAATCTGTGTTGGAGAATGTTTTAGAATGTGTAGAGTTAGAATTTGATCTTTCTGATGAGATGAAGGAGGCGGTGATGGGTCTTGCTGATATGCTTGATGTTGGTAAGACCAAGGCACCGAGTGAGTTAAGGGGAGAGGTCCCTAATAAAAAGAAAAAGAAGAAAAAGGTCAAGAAAAAGGCCACAAAAATTTTTTGGGATGTTCCCAAGAAAAAGAAAAAAAAGCCAAAGGCCAAGAAAAAGGCCACAATTTTTTTTTGGGATCCACCCGATCTAATAAAGAAATGTACATATGTGTGGAAAATTGTGGATATTTGTACTCGTGAAAGTGCGAGGTGGGCCAAGGGAAGAAAAGTTAAGACCAAAAACAAGGTGGCCACCTCGAATCCCCATTGAAGTGGAAATCCGGTCGGGCTAACGACCTTAACCAAATGCGCTTATCGGGAGGCAACCCGAAAATTTCTTTATTTTTATGTCTTTTTATTTTTTATATTTTTTTTTATTTTATGTGTAGAATTGGTGCTACTAAGATTTTTTGGGTTGTGGTGTTGTGCAGTTAAAAGCGAGACGGAGACGGGAGCAAAATAGTGCCCCAAGTTCATGCCAAAAAAAAAGGGGGCGCTGTAGAAAAAAAAATAGCTGCTGAAAAAAAAAAAAATAAAAAAAAAATCTTGGGCACTTGAATGAAAAAAAAAAAAAAAAAAAAAAAAAAAAAAAAAAAAATTGCTGAAGGACAAACCTTGGGCCTTATTTTCTTTCTTAAAAAAAAAAAAAAAAAAAAAAAAAAAAAGAAGAAAGAAAGAAATTGGGGCAACCTACTGCCTTTGAGGCGTAGGCCTCACAAAAGAGTAGGCGCCCGCATCAAGATGGATTGGCCAAGCAAACTACTGAGAGTTGGAATTTGTGTTGTGGTCTTTCCATTTGGTACTCATCAAGATGGATTGGCCAAGGCCAAGCAAACTACTGAGAGTTGGAATTTGTGTTGTGGTCTTTCCATTTGGTACTCGCTCCGTTCCAAGTTCCAAGGTAATAATATTTACTTCTGAATACATTAGGGACAATGCAATTGTTTAGTGAGGGGGTGGAGTTTACCTGCATATTTTGGGTATTGTTCTTTTCAAAATAAAAAAAAAAAAAATTGAAAAAAAAAATATTTGAAAAAAATAAAATAAAAAAAAAAATTGAGAGGCTAAGTGAAAACCCGAAAGGGCGCTTAGGCAAAAGGTGAGGTTTTGAGATGTATTATCATTTATTCACCGGTGTTGACGTCATAAGGGAGGTTTTGGAGTCTCGGGTTAGGATTTTCATATTTGAAGTAGGAGGCTCGGTTAGAGGCGATTAGGATAGAAACCCTCGTTCTTTGTCGGAGTAATAAGGGGGTTTTGGTGCTTTTTACGAGGTAAATCTTTGTTTAAGGGTCGCAACCTTAACATTGATTTCTTTTTATGAGGGTGTATGTAGTGTGAGCCAAGCGTGGGGGAATCATAGGACATATTTAGTTTTCCTTGGCTTTTATTTGTGCGGATCTTAGCTTGGATACTGTTTTATTATGGGAGTTGGTATCAAGCTAAGGTCATTATTTTCATTGTTTATATTTTGGTGTTATAAGGAGACGGAGTTTCTATTACTCCGATGGTTATTATTTTTCATTGTCTTGTGTTGGCGGATTAGAGGAGATTAGGAATCATTTACCCTCCATGCATCTGTTTTAGACCGTTGTTAGATTGGAGTTTAGGATATTACTCAGGGACGAGTAATGGTCTAAGCGTGGGGGTATTTGATGGGACGGATTGATACTATCTATTTCCTATGTTTTTCGTCCCTATTATTCTTTATTTTCATGTATTTAGTATATGTTTGATGTATTTTGAGTGAATTATGTTTTGTGAGAAATTATTGAGAAATAATGTATTTCGAGAGTATTTTAGTGTTTTATTTTATATTCGGATGTAATTCTCTCGAGGAGTCAAAGTCAAGATCTTGAAGCGAAAGACTGTTTTGCAAATTTATGAAGTTTTAGGGACCAAATTGCAGAAGCTGAAATAGAGACCAAAGTAGAAATCAGAAATAGAAATTCAAATTCAATTACTGTGCATGAAGGTCAATTGGTGGTGAATTTGGAAATTGAATATTCATTGAACCAAGGCATTGATGGGGCGTTGACCAAGGCAAACCGCATGGACCAAGGCATGAAATCAGTAAGTTGACCGCATGGACTGGAAGGGTTTAATTGTATTGTTTTTATTTGTTTTCCTTTTTTTTTTCCTTTTTTCTGATGATTATTATTTATTAGTTTTAGGTTTAGTTTATTTTTGGTGGAAGGAGTATAAAGACTCCTTTTAACATTATTTTTAGGGTTCCATCTTTTAGTTGTTATTTTTCATCTAGAGAAAGCTTAAGAACATCCATGGAAGCTTAACTCTTTGGCTTTGGATTTGATTGCTTGAACCCCTAGTTATCAATTTGAGGTATTTTCTTTTCTATTTGTTCATCCCTATTCATAATTTTACTCGTGTTGATTTTAGATTTATAATTAGGGTTTGTGGATTTGGCCAATTCATTTATTCTGTTTATGAATCTTTGCTAGAATTCTCTATTACTGTGCCAGTGTAGGAATTCATAAGTAGCATCTTTTCGATTTATGCATGTGCCATGGTGAATTGTTAAGTGGGTAAAATTAGACGATTATCTATATGAAATAATTGTAGAAAGCGTTCTTGATCTTGGTTTCTTAAATTGTTCATCAATTAATTAACGATCTAGACTGTGCCAGTTAGATTAATTTATTAATTAGGGTTTCTAGTGAGTGTGCCACTGCTAGTAACTAATCTGAAAGAAGAAACAGAGATTGCAATATATCTCGTGATCAGGTGAATAGAGTGACATTGAAAAGTGATATCAATGATAATTGCATAATTAGGTGGGGATTGAAATCAAATCTGAAGTGTTTCCAAATCATTGTTTTTACTCTTAATTAGTTTAATTTCTGTTTTTAGGAAGTAATTGAAAATCAATCAAAACCCCCAATCTGGTCAAGTGACTGTTCGTAAATAATCACTGTTCCTCGTGGATCGATCCTGACTTACCCTAATTACATTATTAGTGGCCGAGTTTAGGTCTAATTTAGTAGGCGTGCGACTAAGCCTATCAATTACTACCTAAGATGAAGTTTGATTCATAAATCAATTGTGATTTCTTTTGTAGAAATCAGTTCAAACCAGAGATAGTAAATAGATAGTTCATTACTTCTATTTATGATTGCATTTGATAATGCAAAGTTCATCTTTTGGAAAAGTAAAAGTAAAACCTTAAAGTTTTAAGTAAACAATAAGGTTTGTGATTCATCTTAATTAACAATTAAGAATTTCGTAGTGATAGAGGTGGTTAGTATGTAGTACCGTTTGAAAAATAATTGTTGGGACGCTAATCACTTATTTATCAAACGAATGTTTTTTACACACTCAAATCAATTGAATCACAAAAAAAAAAAAAAAAAAAAAAAAAGCAAAGATAGAACTTTAAAGGAGATGGTGAACTCCTTATTGATAAGTTCCGTCTTATGTGGGTATACCTAGCAAAGGTAGAAATATCTAAACCTAAGGAGGTTAAGATAAGACCCAAAATCATGGATTACGTTTCCATTGGCAATACGGTACTCTTCGAAACAAAATGATTGAAGAGACCAAGGTTGAAGAGACCTCACTTGAACATAGTTATGACTATGTTGTCAGGAGATAACATGGTTATTACAATTAAATGACTTCACATAAAAGGAAAGTATTAAATATGAATTAGGATATTCATAAAATATTTGATATGTGGAGGTACACCTCAAGTGTGGGGGTACAAGCTAAATACATAAGTTCTATTGATATGAACTTCTAGTATTAACAGAAACTGTTAAACTGTTAACAGTTAAAAGAATGGATTCTTTGAGAATATATTTCCTTGAAATGATAGGAAATTTATAGAAACTATGGTGGTCTTCTTAATAAGAAGAAGAACCAAGATGTAGTTGGAGGACAAAAGTTACTAATTCTTTGGTTCTAAATTCTCTAAGATGGAAAATAAATTGAAACTGTTAAATAATTGATAACATTTAATAATGCATCCTATTCTATTTTTGAAGATGGTTGATCTTCCTATGCGAACCGTTGGGTTGCAAAAACTAGATGTGCCAAGGATGAAACCTTTAAATATTAGACTACAAAACTGTCCATCTCAAGTAGAAGATGAAGGACCTAGACATAGTAAAAGGACAAGAGTGGAAAAGTCTTTTGGTCCTGATTTTCTATCATTTATGTTGGAAAACGAACCAGCAACTGTTATGGAAAGCGTTATCTGGTCCGGATAGTTCGTTCTGGAAAGAGGCTATTAACAGTGAGACAAAATCCATAATGCTTGGGAATTGGTAGATCTCCCTCCAAGTTGCAAACCATTAGGTTGCAATTGGATTCTTAAAAGAGAGTATAAAGCCTATGGATCTGTTGATAAGTATAAAGCCAGGCTAGTTGTCAAAAGGACATTATGATTCATGCAAGATTATCCCAATTGACACAACAGAGCGTTCTATGTCGCACAACCGTGTTGGATCTACTTGTGTATTCATATGGACTAAAACAAGCAACTAACTAGTGGCATGAGAAGTTCGATAGAACTATGTTATCAAATGGATTCAAGATTAATGAATGTGACAAATGTGTCTACATTAAAGGAACATCTGAATCATTTGATACCAAAGACATGTTAAAGAAGAACTTTGACATGAAAGATATGGGATTAGCCGATGTCATATTAGAAATAAAGATTTCTAGAACATCAGAAGGAATAGTCCTATCAAAATCCCATTATCTTGAAAAAGTACTTCGAAAGTTCAAATAGATTCTTGAGAGGTGTACTCTAGTAAGGTAGAATCTTGAGAGGTAATCTCTGTAAAGTAGATTCCTGAAAGGTAGACTCTAAGGAGGTCAAACCACTTAGAGATACTGAATACTTGGGAAGTCGAAACAGTACAAAGATAATAACCACTTGAAGAAACTGACCGATAGAAGAATTTGATCACTCGAAGGGTCTGATCATTCTAGATAGACTCAAGGTCTAATTGTAATTGTAATCAATCACCGGAATAGTATAATCATAGTACTTGGTGTACTTGAAGATATACTTATGATTAAAGATTACAATTCCTATGTAAGTTGAATGGTCTTGGAAGATATTCCTTTGTGGAATAAGTTTGTGTCTACATAACCTAAGGCATTGTGACGACAATGAGAAATAGGAAAAGGTGTAGAACATCATGGTAAGTCTAGACATATTCGTCGTAGACACAATACCATTAAACAGTTGATCAAGAATTGCGTTATCACTATTGATTATGTAAAGTCATGTGATAACTTAGCGGATCCGTTTACCAAAGGTATTAATCAAGATCAACTGTATAAACTGTTAAGGGGAATGGGTTTAAAACCCACAACAAAAGAACTTATAGCGGACACTCAACCTTGAGAAATGGAGATCCCAGGCCCTTGGTTCAATGAGACAACCAAGTTATAAGTTCTAGTAGAGTTACTTGGAAACAACAACTCGGTCTATTAACCTGGAGATGTTGAATACTCATTCCCAGAACATCCAAGTACTAGCACATGCAGCAGTGGTAAGGATAAGTTGAGAAAACTTTTAATGATTTCTATACCTACGGGTGGAGTAGTGCATGATACTCCTTATAGTGAGAATCACTTATATAAGCGAGAGGTAATTAGGCCGCCTCTAATTGAACGCTTATGAATGAGATACGGTCCAGGGCCGAAATGGACAAAACGTGAGAACAACAATTGTTAGAGCTGTTATTATGTGAGTATCATTGTCTTGGTATACATCCGACAGTCACTGGTTCAAAGCGACTCTCTA
>JAFEMH010003625.1:0-130000 GCA_022495995.1 Adenophora triphylla var. japonica | reverse complement strand
GGTATAATGAATGATTTTTTTGCAAATATATAAACATTATGAGGGTATAAATGTCCGAAACACTGTTCACATATTTTCATTTATGGAATGGGACTCTTGGTCTGGGACGGACCAAAAGGGAAAGTAGGACTCTTGGTCTGGGACGGAGGGAGTATTATTTATTATTTATTATTATTATTATTATTATTATTATTATTATTATTATTTATTATTTATTATTTTTTTATTTTATTATTTATTATTTTTTTATTTTTTATTATTTATTATTATTATTATTATTATTATTATTATTATTATTATTATTATTATTATTATTATTATTATTATTATTATTATTATCATTATTATTATTATTACTATTTATAGCCAACTAAATGTCCATTTTACCCTTTTAAAAATATTTGCGCCGCACGTGGCAAATATTTTTAAGGAGTGTCAGTTTTTTAACAAAATTTACATTGAATTGAGACAATATGTCAATGTGGGGAAGGAAAATGCTAAAAATTCAATTTTGGAAATCAAATTGCAACATTTGATAAACGTTGGGTAACTAAAATACAATTTGCCCGGAGTTTTAATTATCACCAATTCCCCATATTGGTTATCAAATATTAAATCATAATTTTAGTTTTTACTCCTATGTTGGATGTGGGGGCAAAAAAAAATTGGTGAAAAAGTTCTATTATTGTGAAAAAAGCTTAAAGGTTTTTATTATTAAGTTAAATTATGAAAAAAGCTTTTACTATTGCAGATGCTCTTATATAACTAAATACTTTTTTCTTTGTCAATGTTTGATTAGTTAATTTTTGATGTAGGATAATTGTTTCAACACACCATCTCACGCTTTTGGTCTCGCACGTTGAGTCATCTTTGATACTCCCTCCGTCCCTAAAAAGTTTGTCTCATTTGACTTTTTAGTTGAACTTTGACCACAAATATATGACAATGTAATTATGTTCATGAAATTTTAAAGATTTCTATTGATTCACCATTAATAATATTATCAACAACAACTTTTAGAATTTCATGAACATGATTAATCTCTCATAAATTTGTGATTAAAGTTCAACAAAATAATTAAATGGGACAAACTTTTAGAGACGAAGGGAGTACCATATTAAAATATGAGATTTCATCTCAAAAAACAATTGGCTATACGAGAAAAGTAGTCCAAAATTTTTATAGTGAATGCTTGTTTAGTTAATTTTTAATATGAGATAATCGGTCATAAGACTTTATTTTGAGATGCATGAAATATTTAGATTACTTCCCACACATTTTTATATGCTTTTGTTTTTTAAAAGATAAAGTACAACCCCTGTAATTATTTTAGTCATTCAGTTTTGAGAAATAACATTTAACATGTCATGGTATATGTCATATGTGAGTTCTAGTGCTCATGCATTTTCTTTTCTTTTATCTATCATTGAAAAACTGACAATAACATCTACGAAACACACTTCTCAACTTCTAATTCAGTTTTTTTTTTTCCATTCAATCTAAAATTCTAAATTCCAATCATTCAACCTAGCAAGCTACTTGACTGAGTCTTGAATTTCAAAACTTACAATTAAACTTTACTTATATTATATTATGATAAAATTGTATATCTTTATTAAAAATATAGCTTTTAATTTGATGATAACTACTGTTTGGGTGAAAAATTCACAGCAACATGTTACAATTTGACATCTCATCCTGGATTAACATCTTGAACCTACAACTTGATAATGCAGCTTGGCTGAAAATACGTTTTGCGGGATTATTATTATGAACCAACTTTTCAGGAACCGTTATCAAACTTCGAAGATATTATGGACCAAGTCAAAAGCCACAAAGGCTATCCACAGCGCTCACACAACATTTCTCAACGGTTATCTTGATCTTCATCGACTTCCAGCGAGATTCTAGGCGCAAGATGTGGGATCTCATTTATTCTGTTATTTACGTTACTTTTCCTAGATTTAAATCGGAATAGCAACACATGTACGCACACACACACGACATTCACAACACAATACTCTTTGTACTCACACTCCGATCATCATATTAATAAAATTTCACTGTTTCGAAGTTTTACACTACTAGAATAAATTAAAGTAGGGACAGACAACTTGGGGCAAATGGAAATGGTCAATGTTGGTAGCTAAATAGGGACAAACATATTAAAATTAGGGATTGCCGAAATGTCCCCATGATGCATAATATTATTTGCTATCAAAATGAAGACCAACAACAAAATAGAGACCAACACTACAAGAATAAATTAAAGTAGGGACAGACAACTTGGGGCAAATGGGAATGGCCAAGGTTGGTAGCTAAATAGGGACAAACATATTAAAATTAGGGACCACCAGAATGTCCCCATGATGCACAATATTATTTGCTATCAAAATGAAGACCAACAACAAAATAGAGACCAACCACTACCATCTCAAATAGTTTTATTTATTTAAAAAAAAATTTAAAAAAATTAAAATAATTAAAAAAAGTAAATGCTATTGTCAATGCCTCTTTTTTCTATTATATACTTTCATTTCTTTAAAAATTATTAATTTTTATATTATTTTTTTGTAAAAAATTCCCTACTAAATAACATTTCAAATAGTTTTATTTATTCAAAATAAAAAATAAAAAAGTAAATGCTATTGTCCATCCCTCTTTTTTTCTATTATACACTTTCATTTATTTAAGCCAAAATCTTGTAAAAAACGCTTTTTTGTGAGCTTAGAAAAAAATGTGTTTTTAGATTCAACTCCGAGTCGAACAATGTGCGTCCATGGCGAACCTCCTCGCTCCGAACGGCGGGATGATGATTTAGGGCTATTGAGAACGGCGGCGGCGCCGCCATCTCCGGCAGCTAGAGGGGATTGGATGCTAACGGGGGTTAGAAGTTGCTGCCATCAAAATTAGCCAATAATACTCACGATTCCAATTTAAAAAACGAGGGTTTACTAGGTCGGATTGATTGATCGACATATAAAAAACCCAAATCAATTATTCTTTGTTATTTGGGGGAGATAGGGGATTGATTGAACGCAAATTTGGTGTAGAAGGAACACTTAGAATCAATTACAGAATGCAGTAAATTGTTCTAAATATTACTTCGCCGGATCACGATGATCCGATCGTCTCAAACACACGCCGGGGAGGTGGGGTTAGGGCTTGCTGAGGCTGAGCTACCACACCGAGAAGAGACACGGACGGAAGCCCTTTCTCTTTCTCTCTCTAGTTTGCTTTTTCCAATTACACACAACACAGTTGCTCTCTATTTTTTGTGCTTCATCTTGGATGCCAGTGCGTGTGTTTTGGAGTGCCAGTGCATGTGTTTTGAAGTGCCAGTGCATGTGTTTATGAGTGCCAGCAAAAAAGAGTACCAGTGTTTGTTTGGTGTAAAAAAGTGCCAGCGAAAGGATAAAAAATGTGCCAGTGAAAAAATGGTTTTGTGCTAGTTCATGTATATAAAAGTGTCAGTGTAAAAAGCGTCAGTGCCAGTTTAACAAAGTGCCAGTGTTAGTGTACTGACATTTTGTTAAACTGGCACTGGCACTTTTTACACTGTCACTTTGTTACACATGCACTGACACTTTATTTACACTGACACTTTGTTAAACTGGTACTGACACTTTTTACACTGGCACTTTGTTACACATGCACTGACACTTTGTTTACACTGGCACTTTGTTAAACTGGTACTGACACTTTTTTACACTGACATTTTGTTAAAAATGCACTGACACTTTGTCACACTGGCACTTTATTAAACTGGTAATGACACAAACGGAAAAAACAAAACACGTTTTTCCTAAGTGACAGGAAAAACTAGTTTTTTATAAGACCAACTCTTTATTTAAAAATTATTAACTTTTTTTATATAACTTTTTGTAAAAAATTTCTCTACTAAATAACATCTCAAATAGTTTTATTTATTCAAAAAAATATTAAAAAAAATTAAAAAAATAAATGCTATTGTCCGTCCCTCTTTTTTTCTATTATACACTTTCATTTATTTAAAAATTATTAACTTTTTTTATATAAATTTCAGTAAAAAATTTTCCTACTAAATAACATCTCAAATGATTTTATTTATTCAAAAAAATAAATTAAAAAAGTAAATGATATTGTCCATCCATCTTTTTTTCTATTATACCACTTTCATTTCTTTAAAAATTATTAACTTTTTTAATATAACTTTTTGTAAAAAAATTTCCTACTAAATAATATCTTAAATAGTTTTATTTATTAAAAAAATATAAAAAGTAAATGCTATTGTCAGTTATTATTTATTATGAGACGAAGGAAATAGAGTCCAACAAAAAGATGACATAATAAACTAAACGACATGAATAACTTTTCCTTTTAAAATAAGTTTTCTTTTAATTATGTTGTCATTTTAAAAAAACAAATTTCCTTTTCCTTTTAAAAATAAGTTTACTTTTAATTTTTTTATAAATTTCACCCGATTTGTTTTTTACTTCTCCCGGTTAACTATTACATGTTCCCTCCACATATTTTCCCCAAATAACATCTTCCCTCCCCGTACTTCCCAATACCTCGCAATAACAATCCAATTTACGTTGAATTTTCCCCAAAAATTACTTCCCTCCCCGTAGCTTCCCAATACCAACAGATTTGGCTCTTGGAAATGGTAATTCTAGTGAGAGCCATATTGAAGCAAAACCTCCATCATTAGCAACTTAAATATCTCCTGATTTAAGAGTAAATAATCTAATAAAGCCACTCAGGGGGATACAATTTTCGCCATTCACTTTCGAAATGATGTTTGAATCTCCTAAAAGGTCTAGGATTGATGGAAACAATAGCAAAGATCTCAGATTTGGGAGTCAACCAGAAAGTTCATTTTTGAGTTTGTCACCTTTAGGATTCACTGGGCACAATCATCAAGTGGGCCCCAATGATGAATGTCATGGGTTCTTGTTTTACGAGCCACCTCATATAAAGGATGTTGCCATTCCAATGGAGAATTGCGAGTCTCCGAGTACAGATTTTGTTCCCCTCCGCCTGAGCTTCAATGATGCATCTCTGTTTGTGGGACCAGTCCAAAGTCTTTGTTAAGAAACTCTGCTATGAGTTATAGAAATACTCCCTCAATCATTAGAAAAAGGACTTCAAGAGTAGCAGGCAATGTGAATTTTCCAGATTGTCCTTCAACTCCTTTACAAACAAATTTCTCTGCTCATCATAATGAAAATATCAACAGCTCAGGCTTAGAGATGAAGCGCAATTTACGTTCTCAGCTTCATAAATCTAAACCATCTGAGAAATCTTTAGGAAGACGTCAGGATTATATGTTTGATACGGAGTGGGATCCAACGGCTGTTAGATGTTGAACACCAAGTTCAGCAACACCGTCGTCAGAAGTTAATTTTGGTACCAGTTTGATGTTGACTCCTTGACATCCTTTAGTTAGTGAGCATTCTTTAGAAACAAATAATTTTAAATTTATTTTGTAATTAATATGCTCATTTGTTTTGGATGATGTTATTTTGAATTGATAAAGGTATTTTGATTTTATAAAAGCTTAGTTTGTTGTCCGATTAATTTTATTTCGTGATATTTCTCATTATTGTTAATATATATATATATATAATCAGTAAATATAAATATTTTAAAAATAATTATATTTACTGATTTTTTTTTCTGTATTTGGAAACGAAGAGATGGTCCCTAAATTTAAAAATGGAAACCAATAGTTGGGGACGAACTTTTTAGGGACGAAAAAAATAGGGATGAACTGTTTGTGCCAAATTTAAAATTGGTGACCATTTGTTGATCCTTAAAAGGGGACGGCCTACTCCTATGGCAACCAACATGTGGTTCCCAAATGGGGATGAACTGTCTTGGTCAATTTTAGCAACCAAAAATTGGCAACCAAAATGTTGATCCCCAAATAGAAAAATAGGGACGACTTTGTACATTTAGAAACGATTTTTTCCGTTCTTGATATAATTTATTCTAGTAGTGTTATGTCGGCGAACAAGTTGTTCAAGGGTTTTCCTCGTTAAATACCTAGCTTATCACATTTTGAATCTTGAAGAATAATATTTCATTGTGTCCAATTTCATCCCTCGAAGTTGAACTGCATAAATTTAACCAAAACAGTTTGACGCCGTCTGTGGAAACTTTGGTCTTTTGATTATTGGAAAGATTCAAGATGTCTACCGGAATGTCATCTTCTATGACTTTACCGGAGCCACCACTGGGATGCTGACTTCAGGCCAGAATGTTGGGTCCACTACAGGTTCGATCCATGTTCTAGGAGGAACATCAGTTGGAACTTCACATGAAATTCCATTGGATATCGTCTCCATCTTGGCAAGCACGATGGCTAAATTGAGGCGACATATCATGCTACAGACTGATACCTCCACAATATTGATGAACAATGTTGCCAGGCTGCAACATGAAGTTTCTGCTCTTCAGGCTGGTCCAGCTGGGGTGCGTCAGAATGCATCACATAATGCTTTCCAGGGTACAAATTCCAATATGGGATCTAACATGTTCTCTCCATTCCAACAAGGAGACTCGTCTTTGATAGGGAAACAGGGGTATTGACTGATAATGTGAGATTCATACTAATGACTAATGCAACCACTAACAATGTGGTCACCAATCCTGAGATTATCCAAACCACCTCAGCAGCATTTGTGACCCCTATCCAAGGACCAACAGGGAATGTTAACCAACAATTTGATTTTAATGCTTATTATGCCGCTGCTAACCATGATGCAGGAAATTCGGTGAACAGGCAATTACAGGAATTAAGAGAAATGGTGATGAATGTACCTGGGATAACGTTGCCATACCACCAGGCTTCTTCGATATGTTATAATGAGTCACGCACCCCAGCCATTGCCAACATGGTGATACCAAAGAAATTTATTGTTCCTCACATGAAGCAATACGATGGAACAACCGATCCATTGGAGCACATTGCCTTGTACCAAGAGAAGATGGATGTGATTCATATTCCTTTACAGTTTAAGGAAGCTTTCCTTTGTAGGGGCTTTGGTTCCACCTTGATGGGTGCAGCCTTGAGATGGCTCATCAACTAACCTCTAGGCTCTATTGGATCTTATGCCCAACTTATTAATATGTTTACTAATCAATTTTCTTGCAACAGGGTCTTTGAGAAACTAACCAGTGATCTATACAGGATAGTTCAACAACCTGATGAATCATTGAAAGACTATTTAAGTAGGTTTAACAAGGAAGCTGTTGACATCCCCAACATGGACATGTCCATAGCAACGGAAGCTTTCAGGATGGGACTCAAGAAAGATTCTCCTTATTATGAAGAATTAGTAATGACGCCTTGCAAGAGACTGGAATAAGTCAGAACAAGGGCGATTAAATTCATCCGGTTGGAAGAGGGCAAACTGATGCAGGAGAAAGCAAGCAAGAAGAACACTACTCCTGAGCAACATTCTGGTGGCAAGATAGAAACATCTCATTCTAGATCCCACAGGGGCAGACCCTACTCTAAACTTGATCACTCTAGCATTAATACTGTCAATGATAATGATGATGAATCACAATATCCAAGAATTGATGACTACTGTTTTTCTGTTGACATTGCAGGAGTGATACACGCTATATATGGACAACTTGGGTGAAAAAGCAAGATGGCCCAAGAAGTCTAACAAGCCCTCTGTTTGGAAGGACAAATATAAATGGTGTGCATATCATGAAGATTTTGGATATACTACTGAGAATTGCATTGCCCTAAGAAAGGAAGTCAGCCATCTTCTATCTAATGGACTCCTCAAAGATCTGCTAGGCATGCGACGTAGGTGAGCTGACAACTAGGAACAACAAGCTGAGAATCCACCACCTCCTCTAGTTCCAACCAAAGTGGTCAATATGATTAGTGGAGGGTCAGACATCTGTGGTACATCTTACTTAGCTGCCAAGCGCCACGCTTCAGACTCGAAAGAGGACAGGTTGAACTTGCCGGCAAGACCTTTAGTGAAAGTTAGCGGTCAAGAGATAACATTTGATGAAGATGATAAGGGTGACATCTTGGATCCCCACCATGATGCTCTAGTTGTGACTTTACAAGTGGCCAACTGCTTGGTGAAGCGTATTCTGATTGATAACGAGAGTTATGTCAATATAGTAACAACTGATAGCTTAGCAAGTATGGAGATTCCACTCGAGCATGTTACTAGAAGTTCATCCGTTCTAGTTGGATTCAGTGGGAAAATTAAGCACACTTACGGAGAGATCAAGTTGCCAGTCTATGTTGAAGGAGTAAATTTTATGGAGAAGTTCTGTGTCATAGAGTGCAAATCATCTTACAATATCATCCTGGGGAGACCCTGGATTCACAACATGAAGGCGATCCCATCAACCTATCATCAGTGTATCAAGCTGCCAACTAGTTGGGGCGTTGTCAAGGTAAAAGGGGACAAGCAAACGGCAAAGGAGTGTTACAAGGTGTCAATGAAGGCAACAAGCACCCCTAGGCAAGCATAGCAATTAAAGAAGAAGTCACGGGATGTTCTAGAGGTGGCTGAACATGATATTAAGGAAATTCAACTTGATCTCTCGAATCCTGATGTCAAACTTCTAGTTGGAGCAGATATTCCTCCCGCAATCGAGAAGGATATAGTAGAATTCTTGAGATGTAGAGCTAAATGTTTCGCTAGGAAACACGAAGACATGACTGGAATTAGCAAGGACCTCATCACTCACAAGTTGAACATTGATCCTAGCATAAAACCTGTCCATCAGAAGAGAAGGAAATTTGCACATGAGCGCAACCATATCATAAGGGAAGAAGTTAAAAGATTGCTGAAGTCCAAGATGATCAGAGAAGTAGATTACCCAAGGTGGTTGGCCAACGTAGTAGTCGTGGAAAAGAAGAATGGCAAATGGCATGTATGTGTGGATTTTACAGATTTAAACAGGGCATGCCCAAAAGATCCATTTCCTTTGCCTCACATTGATTCTCTAGTAGATGCAACGGCTGGCCATGACATCCTGACCTTCATGGATGCTTCTTCAGGTTATCGACAAATACAAATGGAGCCTTCAGACCAAGAAGATACTGCCTTTATTACCCCTGAAGGTATATATTGTTATATTGCTATGCCATTTGGACTGAAAAATGCAGGTGCAACTTATCAAAGACTGGTGAACAAGATGTTCAAGGATCAACTTGGAGAAACTATGGAGGTTTATATAGACGACATGGTGGTGAAGTAGAAGCACATTGAAGATCATGTTGAGCATCTTAAAGAGGTGTTTGACATCCTGGAAGCCTTCAATATGAAGCTTAATCCTTTGAAATGCAATTTTGGAGTCAGAGCTGGGAAATTCCTTGGCTATATGGTGACCAAGAGGGGCATAGAAGCAAGTCCTGAACAGATCAAGGCTATCACCAACTTGGAGTCACCCAGAACTATTAAGGACGTGTAGAGGCTTACAGGCAGGGTTGTAGCTCTTAACAGGTTTATCTCTAAGTCATCTGACAAATGCAGGTTATTTTACGATGTACTCAGGAAGAACAAGTTGTTCCAGTGGACAGATGAGCATGAGGCAGCCTTCATCAACCTTAAAGAGTACCTCACATCTCCACCATTGTTGTCCAAACCAGAACAAGGTAAACCTTTATTCTTATATCTTGTGGTATCTGGAAATTCAGTTAGTGCAGTCTTGGCCAGGGAACAAGATGGTACACAACATCCTGTTTACTATATAAGTAAGTCCTTACTTGACGCGAAAACCAGGTACTCCCATCTTGAGAAGTTAATACTTACTTTAATTACTGCTTCTACTAAATTACGCCATTATTTTGAGACTCGTGCTATTATTGTCAAGACTAACTATCCTATCAAGAATGTGATGAGAAAACCTCAGATATTAGGTAGGATGGCCAAATGGTTAGTACAACTCAGTACTTATGACATACAATATGAAGCAAGGACTGCAATCAAGTCACAAGCTTTGGCAGACTTTGTGGCAGATTTCAGTCCCAACTTGCAGCCTGAGGTTGAACTTGAAGTCCAACAACTTGAAGGCATTGGCTCTCCTAGGTATTGGACGCTATACACAGATGGAGCTTCAAATGCTAGGGGCACAGGTTTGGGAATCGTCCTGAAGTCACCCCAAGGAGACTTAATTCCTCAAGATGTAGCTTGTGAGTTCAAGGCGACAAATAATGAGGCTGAGTATGAGGACCTCATTATTGGATTAACCATGCTTTAGGTTTAAATGTTAAGCATATTCACGTGTTTAGTGATTCTTTGTTACTGGTTAACCACTTCAATGGATCTTATACAGCTAAGCAGGCCAGAATGACAAGTTATCTCGAATATGTCAAGATGTTGGCAGGACAGTTTGTAGATTTCACTTTTGAACATATTCCACGAGAAGAGAATGTTGAAGCAGATGCATTAGCCAACCTGGGTTCAAGTTGCAAAAGTATGTTGAACAATACCATCCCAATCATTCATGTCATTCATCCAGCCGTAGATCAATCTGAAGTGTGCCAACTTAATGATCATCCTGATGTAGTAGACATGCCTTAGTCGGAGGACACCGACACGTCCACGCACAGAGTCTTAGTCGGAGGACATCACACGCCCTCATAAACGACAACGCACTCCCCCCACACACGAACTACGATCAGGCTTGATTCCCATACGGGATACGTAGGAATCCTGTCAAAGGGTCCAGCCAGTCGACCCAAGCGATCATCTTAGGACACCCCCACGTCCTCACAACCGACCCAAGCGATCACCTTAGGACACCACCCATCCTCACAGCCGACCCGACCAGTCACCTCAGGATACTACCACGTCCTCACGAACCGACCAACGCGGTCACCTCCTCTCCCAACAAGCGATCCTGATTTGGGACCCTTATCTTATCGACGACCCCACTTCCTTTATAAGTGACGTCGTCGAGGAGCTTCTGTAAGTACCCCAATCTGGATCGCTCCCTTTCAAGCACACGGGAAACACCGCGGACTCACACAAATTTGATCTCGAACACCCGTAGCCTTCAAAAACCCCAAAAACCACCAACCAAACTAATGTGGGACCTTTTGGGATAAAAAAGATAAAAGGACTTTTTAGGAATTTTGCAAAATATTTGGCCTGCATAATGGTCCGTGCAGAACATTTTGCATCCCATACACCATAATTGCAAAATTCCCTTAAAGTCCACAATATTCCCTTAAATCCAGGAAAGCCAAAATTTTGGTTTTCAGACTAGTCCGTGCGGACCACTTTGCAATTTTTTCACTCCTATAAATAGAGGGCTCTCCCTCTCATTTTCTTCACATCTCCCTTCTCTCCTCTCTCCCCCCAGCCTTCAAGCTCCTCTCAAGACCCTTCAGGGCAATCCCGGTCCCTTTTGGTTCCTTTTGGGGCCTTTCGAGCCCCCTCGTGGTGCTTCGAAGCCCTGTCAAGCGCTCCAGAGACGCTCTCGAGTTGCCTGAGGCACTCCCGAGGCATCCTGAAGCCATGTCGATCCATCCTGAGGCATTTCGGCCCATCCCGAGGCATTCTGGTCTATCCCGAAGCCCTACCGGACAATCCCGATCCATCCCGAAGCAAGCCGGAACTCTGCCCGAGCGCAACCGACAATCCCAATGTACGTCGAACCTCTGTCCAAATACAGTCAACAATCCCAAGGCATCCCGGTGCAAGTCGAACCTCTGTCCGAGCACAACCAACACTCCCGAGGCACGCCGAACCTCTGCCCGAGCACAACCAACACTCCCGAGGCACTCCGAACCTCTGCCCGAGTACATCCAACACTCCCGAGGCACGCGGAACCTCTGCCCGAGGACACACCTGACACTCTCGAGGCACGTCGAAGCTCTGTTCGTAGAAACCGGTACATCCCCGAAATAATCCCGGTCCGTCCCGAAATACTATTCACACTCAAACATTATTCCCAAGTGGAAGACATACACAAACCAACATTGGTAAGGCTTCCTTCCATTACTATTTCAATTCCATTCAATACACAGCATATAATGTAGACATCATATACAACATGCATTTTTAAAAGCACATACACACACACACAACTTTTAAAGAAAGAGGGGTATCGAAAGACTCATTTTTACGAGGCGACTCGGGTGAGCTCTGCTATTCTCTTCCCGAGGCGTAACCTGACCTCCGAACTCAAAAATCTCATCACACAACAACAGTTTTTAAACTAAGTCTTTTCTCAATGTTTTGGGCTAAATCAAAACGGCGTGGCGACTCCTCCAAACAAACGCAACGACACCTCCCGACAACCGCGAGATGC
Organism: Adenophora triphylla var. japonica; assembly: GCA_022495995.1. Taxonomy (NCBI): domain Eukaryota; kingdom Viridiplantae; phylum Streptophyta; class Magnoliopsida; order Asterales; family Campanulaceae; genus Adenophora; species Adenophora triphylla. The sequence goes on along the minus strand of JAFEMH010003625.1, from coordinate 117,709 downwards.
CGGGGCCCGCGCGCGAGTCGAATCCGGGCAATTTCAGACATGAGACTTGTTTTAATGATTTTGACATTTCATAATGACTACACTTTATGGATAAACACTCAGTAATATGTCAAGAGTTGGCTCTGATACCAATTGAAAGTTTCGTGTAGCTAAGAATTCAAGATAACTCAACCGAACACGAATGTGATTACAGATGTGAGTTACAACTGTTCACACATACACCAATAAGCAGCAGAATAAAATAAAAGAACACAAGAATTAAACGTTTACTGGTTCTACCTCAGCAAACAAGGCTTTAAGCCCAAAAAGCTTTTCACTATTAAAATCTTTTTTACAGAAATAAAACTGAATAAGTGAAAACAAAAAGATTAAAACATTAAACAAGTTCTAACCACCTTCTACACTAAGAACAATTTTTCTTTCCCAAGGAGAGCCTATTCTAATTAGAAGTAGAACAAAGAACTTGAAGAAAACCTAGATGTGAGTTTTGGATGTAAGACACAACCTTCACTCACAACCTAAAAGGCAATATTGAATCCGTGAAGAAAAAAATTTATTGTCTTCCAAATAATTCTCTAAAGCTGTGTCTTCTCTTTGTGCTGAAGTCTTGTGTTTATAAGCACATTTGAGAAGATCTTCAATCAATCAGATCTTCCTTCTTGATACAATCCAATTCCTACAAGAAAACATAAATTGATACTCACAAGGAAATAGATTGTTAATATGTTAGTCCTAGTCTAAACATATTTACATATTTAACAATGTCCTTTTTCAAACAGAATAATATAAATCTTTGCAGGAAAGTCATAAAATTCTCTTACCAAATATACCAATTGAAATCGAATTAGGAAACTAATTATTTCCTAAAAATTCACTCTTTCAAAACGAAATTTGATTCACCAATATATTTTTTAAATAGTAATTCAATATTATAAAATTAATAATCTATATATTTATAATATATAAAAGTAGAAGAGTCGGTCTACGGAGAAACGCGTTTCTCCGTCGCGTATGGAGAAACGGGGCAACGTTTGTCACGCGACATACTTAGCCACAACTGGATATCACTTTCATCAGTTTCTGGACATCCAGAACATTGAATATGGATATCCAGAAACTGATGAAAGTGATATCCAGAAACCAAATATTTTTTATGGATATCCTTTCCAAAGCTTCTGGATATCCAGAACATTGAATATGGATATCCAGAAACTGATAAAAGTGATATCCAGAAACCAAATATTTTTTCTGGATATCCTTTTCAAAACTTCTGGATATCCATATTCAATGTTCTAGATATCCAGAAACTGATGAAAGTGATATCCAGTTGTGGTGGCTAAGTATGTCGCGTGACAAACGTTGCCCCGTTTCTCCATACACGACGGAGAAACGCATTTCTCACCAGATTTTGTGAAAGTAGAAATATATTAAGCTCATACAATGTGCCACATGGAATTGCACATCACATCCTATATATAATGCTTTGTCCAAACATATTTTATTCTAAATTTAACCCATTAAAAAAAAATACTATCATCCTATAAATAGGGGATAATAAGTTCAAAGCATCTAAATTTAATATCATATGAGATGATAGTAATATATATATATATAATACGTTAAATGCCTATTAGAATAGTCTAAAGAGATAATAATGGTTTCCTCCTTGAAGTTATAAGATAGATATACTGGTATATTTAATTTTTAAAATTTTAAAGGATTATTTACTGACACAATTTTACTTAAAGAGGAGTATATATCATTTTGTCTCTATTAGAGTGATTTTTTTCCCTATAATTTTCATTTTTTCCCTCTTATTCTTATTATTATGCTTGGTGCCTATTTCAATTCTTTATATTTTTATATTTTTTTTAGATTCTCGACGTGAAGAAGATTAACTCATATTTCTTTCCCAATCATTTGTACGAGGATTTCTTCTGCACAGTTTTAGATAAAAGGTAATGTCATACTAATTAACAAAGTTGTTTGTGCATGTGTTCTGTAACTATTGATTAGAGGTTTGATGATGATCATAATTAGGAGGGGATAGAGATGACTATTTTAGAAAAAATTTTCTGAATCGCGGTTGCATTTTGGGGGTTGAATAACAGTTTTGGTGATTATGTATTGATCAATAATGAAGTAAATATGCAGTTGTATGGGCTTAATAAGGTTTTGGTTGGTAAAAAGTTACGTATTGAAAGTATTGATTTGAATAATATTGACCCTTCAAGCCAAAACTCCTTAGTAACAATTACTTATGTGCTTTTTCTGATGGAGATCTTATACATAACTTTGTGTGTTCTCAAATACTATATGAATATCCACTAAGCATAAACACTTGTATGCAACATTTAAAAAATATATATATAGAGAGAGGGGGGGTAATGTTAACAAGTGTCACATAAATGGTTTTGCATTACGAATTATTTTCAGAATATGAAAATTATGGACCAATTTATTGGTGCATGTCGACAATGAATTACAACATTTATTCTCAAATAAATGTCAATTTTTATTTTTGATTAAGAAAAAATGAGTATTCACCCTGGAATAAATATAATACTAATATTTTTCTTAACAATATCTTGAGTGCCATTAAGAATGATCAGAAAATAGATTTAGATTTACATGAATTTGTTCATATATGTTCATTTTCCATAAAAATCAAAATGAGACTATATTTTTGAAGCGTATAAATATATTTAAAACATTTTATTTACAAAATTATATTCAATTATTAATGGTTTAAATTTAAATTTTGAAATTTTGATTTTTGAATGATGATGTAATTTGCTAAGATTGCAAAATCCTAATATATTTCACATTGTGCCATTTGGAATTCAATATCATAAATCCACGTGGTGTGAAAACATCGTTTATATCCAAAAATTATACACCAAATTTTACTTTACACCCTCTCATGAAATTCATTTTATTTTGATACCTCATGTTAAAGTTATTCCACAAAACACCCTTTCTCCAACAAACATTGTAAAAATTGAATGAAAATCGGTCAAAACCTAGTGTACATGGCCAAATATTGGCCATGCAAATTATTCATGTACCCTTCTATGTTTAGGTCAAGATCTAAACCCTAAAACATGATTGAACACCAAGTACAATGATATCTTCACAACATTTTTTCTTACTTTTGCATTAGAAGGATTATATTAGGTTTAGGGTTAGGAAAATATTGAAAAATTAGTTTCAATAACTAAAAGGGGCATAAGAAAATATAGTCCATCTTTCTATGCATAAATTCATTATTGCACTAAGATCTCCCAATTTTATTTTGTTTTTGCTTTCGAAATCAAATACAACTTCAGCCCCAATAACCAAGGTTCTAGTTGTGCCTCCGGAGGAGCACGTACATACATATTGCCTTCAAATTGTGGTGATTGTATGAATTAGTCAAGGGAAAAACCTGACAATAAAGGTGGTAAAGATAAAATTAAACTTCTTGATTATTTTTATACATATTTTAAATATTTATTTAGAAATATTTTATAATTAATTAGTCTTATTATTTCCCGTCGACGGATTACTAACTAGTATAAATTATTCTTATTAACAATTAAAAATAATAATTAATTTATTAATCATTTTATTGTTTGACTTTATTGCACAATTTTGAAAAATAAACACTCATATATATATATACTCCCTCCGCCCCAGCCCAGTGTAAACTTTTGGTCAACTTTGACTAACTTTGACCAATAATTTAAGGCCATAATAATGATTCTAATAAAAATTTAAAAATTTGTTATTGTATCACGCTTAATAATATCAACAATAACATTTTTTAGATTTTTATTAGGATCATTATTATGGCCTTAAACTATTGGTCAAAGTTGGTCAAAGTTGATCAAAAGTTTACAATAGCTGATGACGAGAAGGAGTATATATATATATATATATATATATATATATATATATATATATATATATATATATATATATATATATATATATATATATATATATATATATATATATATATATATATATATATATATATATATATATATATATATATATATATATATATATATATACTCCTATATATATATATAATATTATATACACTTTCCTTTTGGGCGTATATATATATACATACACTCCAAAAAGAAAACTTTATATATAATAAAATATTCACCCATATATATTCTATATACACATTATTTTATATATACAACACCATTATATATTTATTACCTCCACTCATTCTCTCTCCACTCATTCTTTTACACTCACAACATTTTATTAAAATATCATATTCCTTAATTCGCATACAGTGTTTGTCTTATATAATATATACGGATATAGTATATATTTATATCACAAATATATATATATATATATGATATATGATATATATAGTATATTTGGATTAAAAAATACATCAATGCTCCAGATTAAAAAAAGAGATAGAGGGGGTGGCATTTTCGTAATTATTGTGAACTAAATCCCCCTCAAATTTCAAAATAAAATATCTCAATATCAATAAGTCGAAAAAAAATTCGAAAACACTGATTTTTTTGTCTTGACGAGACGATTCAAACTAGATCCCTGAAGATAGGATATTGAAAAAATAATATTGAACAACGTCTAATTTTTAAAACACTAGCTAATTAACTAGTGTACACTAGCTAGTTAAGTAATGTACAATAGTAATGTATATAGTGTACACTAGCTAGTTAACTCGTGCACACTAGCCATATGACTTATACTGACATATACTGGACAATACCTTGACTTGGTCTTGATCAAGTCCTTGTGTACACTAGTTAATTAACTAGTGTACACTAGCTAGTTAAGTAATGTACACTAGCTAATTAACTAGTTTGAATCATGATATTGCTCCATATTACTTTGTAATGAAAGAATAAAATAAATGGGGAGTGAACAAGCATAACCAAATCCACGTACACCAAGCAAGTAGAGTTGGTCAACCCCAATGAACCTATAGACATGTTTGTTTAGAGCAATAACGGAGTGGAATTATAACAAAATTTTTGAAGAAAAATACAGTAATCAATCACAAATTAAATATTTATTTAATGAACACAACTGATCCAATCAATGATTATACGGTGTGTTTCTCTTAGTGTGAGCTCCTTTCAGGTTGCCACATTGTGAGCGACGTGCTCTTCAGAAAAAAAAGACGAGAGGTATTTACTAGAGAGCGACGTGCTCTTCAGAAAAAAATGGAGGAGTTCCAGATAAGGTTCCTACGGGTGGTTTATTATTTAATTAACTATTGTGCACGAGTTAATTACTTAACTAGTGTACATTACTTAACTAGTGTGCACGAGTTAATTACTTAACTAGTGTGCACGAGTTAATTACTTAACTAGTGTACATTACTTAACTAGTGTACATTACTTAACTAGTTAATTAGTGTTCACTAAGACAACATAGCTAGTGTTCACTAAGACAACATAACTAGTTAACTTACAGCTAGTGTTCACTTACAGCTAGTGTTCACTAATTAATAAGTGTTCACTAAGACAACATAGCTAGTGTTCACTTACAGCTAGAGTTCACTAATTAATTAGTGTTCACTAAGACTACATAGCTAGTGTTCACTAAGACAACATAACTAGTTAACTTACAGCTAGTGTTCACTTACAACTAGTGTTCACTAATTAATTAGTGTTCACTAAGACAACATAGCTAGTGTTCACTTACGGTAGTGTTCACTTACGGTAGTGTTCACTAATTAATTAGTGTTCACTAAGACAATACAGCTAGTGTTCACTAATTAATTAGTGAACACTAGCTTTAAGTGTTCACTAAGACAATACAACTAGTGTTCACTAATTAATTAATGAACAATACAGCTAGTGTTCACTAATTAATTAGTGTTCACTAAGACAATACAACTAGTGTTCACTAAGACAACATAGCTAGTGTTCACTCAGACAACACAACTAGTGTTCACTAAGACAACATAGCTAGTGTTCACTAAGACAACATAACTAGTTAACTTACAACTAGTGTTCACTTACATTAGTGTTCACTAATTAATTAGTGTTCACTAAGACAACATAGCTAGTGTTCACTTACAGCCTAGTGTTCACTTACGCCTAGTGTTCACTAATTAATTAGTGTTCACTAAGACAATACAACTAGTGTTTACTAAGACAAGCATAGCTAGTGTTAACATAGCTAGTGTTCACTAAGACAACATAGCTGAGTGTTCACTTACGCCTAGTGTTCACTAATTAATTAGTGTTCACTAAGACAATACAACTAGTGTTCACTAAGACAATACGGCTAGTGTTCACTAATACAACACATCTAGTGTTCACTAATACAACACGGCTAGTGTTCATTAAGACAACACGGTAGTGTTCGGCTAAAGAACAAGTGTTTTAAAAATTAGATGTTGTTCAATATTATTTTTTCAAAATCCTATCTTGAGGATCTAGTTTGAATCGTCTCGTCAAGACAAAAAAATCAGTGTTTTCGATTTTTTTTGACTTATAGATATTGAGATAGTTTATTTTGAAATTTGAGGTGGGTTTTAAATGAAATAATTACAAAAATGCCACCCTCTATCTTTTTTAATCGGGAGGCGTTGATGTGTTTTTTTTTAATCCGATAGGTACATTAGTGGTTCTCAGTTTACCATTATAAATGTGGTTACCGTATGTATATGTATATGTATATACATATATATATATATATATATATATATATATATATATATATATATATATATATATATATATATAGATATGTATATGTATATATGTATATATATGTATATATACATATATATATGTAGATGTATATGTATATATGTATATATATGTATATACGTATATGTATATATGTATATATATGTATATGTATGTATATATATGTATATGTGTATATATATATATATATGTATGTATGTATACATATATATGTATATATACATATATGTATATGTATACATATATGTATGTATATATATATATATGTATATATATACATACATATATGTATACATATACATATATATATATATATATGTATACATATATATATGTATACATACATATATGTATACATATACATATATATATATGTATACATATATATATGTATATATATATGTATATATAAATATGTATACATATGTATATATGTATATATATATATATATATATATATATATATATGTATATATATATATATACATATGTATACATATATACATATGTATACATATATATATATGTATATATATATATATATATGTATGTATGTATGTATGCATACATACATACATACATATATATATATATATATGTATGTATGTATATATGTATATATATATATATATGTATATGTATGTATGTATGTATGTATATATGTATGTGTATGTATGTATGTATGTATATCTGTATGTATGTATATGTATGTATGTATATATATATATATATATATGTATATATATATGTATATATATATGTATATATATATATATGTATATATTTCGTCCCATATTACCTTACCCGTTTTGCTATTTTGGGCGTCCCACTTTAAAATCTCACTTTTCTAAAAAGGAAATTTTTTAATACTTCTTTATTCATGGGACCCACTTGTCATACTCACAACACTTTTTAAATTTAATATTCTCTCCACTCATTCTCTCTCCTACCCACTCACAACTTCTACTTTAATAACATTATTTCTTATTTTACGTTCTCAACAGTAAATGAGTAAGCTATTATGGGACGGACTCAGTCCCAACAATTGCTTCATCCTTTTGGCCCGGCACGCATATTAAGAAAATGGATGGGAAGAAAAAATATTGTGAGTGTAATTTGAAAATAGGAGAGAGAATTAGTAGAGGAAATAGTATATTTGAAAAGTGTTGTGAGTGTAATAGTGAATTAGGAGAGAGAATGAGTGGAAAATAGTAAAGATCAAAAAAGGAAAGGCGAAGCTTCTAACGAGACGCCCTTTTGAATAATTAGTGAAGCTTTTATTGGGACGGAGATATATATATATATATATATATATATATAGGGTTTTGTTAGGATACTCACCATAGGAGTATCTTAACAAGTGGCCCATTATTTTTAGGACAAAAATGTCCCTCATTCATCAAAGCAACCATATGTATGATGGGGACAAAATTGTAATCATCAAAGAGAGAGAGATATACTAACTCTTTCTCTCTCTCTTTCTTATTTAATACTAACTCCCTCTTTCTCTCCCTCTTATTTAATACTAACTCTCTCTCTCTCTCTCTCTCTCTATCTTCTTTGATGATTACTGATTTTACCCCATCATATATATGGTTGCTTTAAGGAATGAGGACATTTTTGTCCTAAAAATAATGGGCCTCTTGTTAGGATACTTCTATGGTGGGTATCCTAACAAAATTCATATATATATATATATATATATATATGGGTTTTGTTAGGATACCCCCTTCAAGAGTATCTTAACAAGTGGCCCATTATTTTTGGACAAAAATGTCCCTCGTTTTTCAAAGCAACCATCTATATGATGGGGGTAAAATTGTAATCGTCAAAGAGAGAGAGAGATCTCTCTTATTTAATACTAACTCTCTCTCTCTCTCTTATTTAATACTAATTCTCTCTCTCTCTCTCTCTCTCTCTCTCTCTCTCTCTCTTATTTAATACTAACTTTCTCTCTCTCTTTGATGATTACAATTTTGCCTCCATCATACATATGGTTGCTTTGAAAAATGAGGGACATTTTTGTCCTAAAAATAATGGGCCACTTGTTAGGATACTCCTATGGTGGGTATCCTAACAAAACCCTATATATATATATATATAAATATAAATTGAATATTTTATTGCATATAGATAAAATATCAGTTAAGCTAAATCAATTGATTTATAAATAAGTTAGCTCATGTCTTAATGTCTTAATAAGAGAAACAACTTGCCCCTACAGTTTAGTGAGTTCGAACCCTGGAACTCACATATGTAGAAGCCCTTATTAGGAAAACGGGAACCACGTGAGCTAAAGCTCGTTAGTATTACACACATGAAAGAAGAACTAAAATACAAAACACAAACTAACGAAAATAAAGCAACGATGATAATAAATAAATTGGTAATACAATTTCAATGGTTGTTCTTTGCATATATATGCTCAATTAGGCATGCTTTGAAAGCAAGTGTGTTGCTTTGCTTTAAAATTTTCACTTGCGTGTCATGTATTCAGTGATACTAGTTCTTTTAAATAACTCAATACTCCCTTCATCGCATCGCATAATGAGTGTTCTAAAAGTTTTAAATTTATTTTAATCAAAAGAAAATTTGATTTTTTTTTTTTTTGTAAATTTGTTTTGGAACGGTAGTACTATGTAATCGACGATTTAATTATATTTTTCCTTAGTTGGGAGTTACCTTAAAGCCCAAGCAATATTTTATGAAAAGTCATCAAATTTCATTTTCTTAAAAAAGAAAAAAATCAAAAGAGAGAATTAGAAATGGAGATGGGGAGTTGAAAATAAAGTAATGGCTGGACTGCAACATAAGCTATGATATTGTAATCATAAAAGAATAAAAAAAATGAAGAGTGTGAGTTTTATATTTTCATTTTTAATTTGGTCAATCTACAATCAATTAATTAATTGGTTAATGTACATTTAGAATATTGTCTTACTGTTGGGATGTTATCTATCATAACTCTTCTCTCTGAAAATGTTCTTAATTCAAGTTAGGTTGTTTTTAATCACGATTTTTATTGAGTGCGTCTGCTGAGAAACGCGTTTCTCCATAACTATGGAGAAACGTGTTTTTCATAGCCAGAAGCTTTACATTTGATAACCAGAAAAAAAAAATCCAAGGCCAAGACCAAAAGCTTCTGGATATCCGGAAGCTTTGCGTTTGATAAGAGGAAGCTTTGCGATTGATATCCGGAAGCTTTGTATTTGATAGGAAGGATGTGAAATGTATATCGAAAAAAAAAAACCCAAGGCCAAGACCAAAAGCTTACGGATATCAGGAAGCTTTGCATTTGAAGAAGCTTTGCGGTTGATATCCGGAAGCTTTGTATTTGATAGCAGAAGGATGTGAAATGTATATCCGTAAAGCTGTTAGGTGCATATCCGGAAAACCGTTAGGTGCATATCCGAAATGTGTTAGGGCATATCCAGAAATTGCTATTGAAGGTTTTACGGATATCAGAACCTTCAAATGTATATCCAGAAACATTTTGAAGGTTTCTGGATATTCATTTGAAGGTTTCTGGATATCACTTTCATAGGTTTCTGGCTATCTAGCTCATTGTCGCGCGACATGTCGGGACCCGTTTCTCCATAACTTATGAAGAAACGCGTTTCTCCCTAGATTTTGTGATTTTTATTTTAGTATATGCCAGCATATATAGACTAATTTTTTTTAGGGAATTTGTTGTGCATATATATAAAACTGACTAAGAATATAGCTCCAACAGCTTTACCTAATTAATATCTATGTGAATCACATGACATTTAATTACTAAAATTTGATTTCCAGACATTCTAGATTCTCATATGAACAATTTGTAAGCAATTTCATAATGAAATCATATATCTCTCACACAAACATTAGCTCAAATGGTTATACTTAATTAATATAGTATTAATTACATCATGCTTTAAGAAGATAAAAATGATGTAGCAGAGACCTGTTTCTGACTAAGATGGATGGTTCGTAAAACCGTGAAGTGCAAAGTGTCAGTTTTGAATCATTAATGCAAGTTTGCTCGACAAATTTTCAAATTGACGTAACTTCTGTTGGAATTTGGTTCCAGTTTTAGAAAGAATCAAGATGTATTATTTCACGTGATTATGAATGGAATGCATGAATGTGATGGTTGATTTTCTAGTGAGACTTTTGATGTTTGGCTTCTAGAGAAAACATGAACTATGAGATGTTTGTGTTGTTGAATTTTCGTATCCGAATTGGCGAACCACAAGTAATAATAACACCACTATTATTATTACTTAATTTATAATTGCAATGGACAAGGTACAAGTGCTCAATGCACACACTAATATACACTACCACACTAGATAAAAAAGCCCACAAAGGGAGGGCCTCCTAGTACTCACGAGTTGGACTCTTGATTCACCAGATTACACAACACAAACAACAAACTCCTATTTATACTAATTTAGGTCGGTTAGTAAAATACTCCCGATTTATCTCGATCCTTCCATGGCGGCGCTGATTGTTGAGGCATATCCAAGTCGGTGGAGAAGGCTTGATTCTTCTGGAAGCTTTCACGCCCTTCATTAATGGCGGTGATCCTAAAAATTCTGGATTCTTCAAGAACCGAGCTCATGGACTGGAGCGATGTAGAAGTCTCCGGAGGGTTCCCGACATATGATTCGATGTTGATTTCAACACTCCCCCTCAACGCCGACTCTTTCATCATGAACCTTGCCAAAGGTTTCCTATGAGCAGCTTCTGTTTCAAGTTGTCTTTCTGTTTCATAGTATGACTTCTCAAGTAACCCATTGCCGACTTGAGAGTGAAGTTTGATTTCCTTGTTGTAACATCTTTGGGGCCAAAGTTCTTTCTCAAGCTCGTGCCTTACGCTTGTGCTCTTTAACGTCTCGAAGGAACTCAAGTTGAACGCATCAAAATATGATGAGAGTTTTACTATCGTAGACTTACGTCGCTCAACGGTTGAGTCTTTTTCATAATGCTCCCCCTTAATTTCTGACTTCCTCTCACCCACAAGCTTCGGAGCATCCAAATCTGCTTTTCCCAACGATCACTTCTTCTACGTCGGCTTTGACCAAGCTCGTTAACGCTCTAACTGCGTCATAGTCGTCTAGACTATTCTTACATCCAACATTAAGATTTGCAGCTAAATCTTCAAACCATCGACCTTCATCGAAGTTGATCTCTTCTTCACTTTCCATTTCATCAATCCAATTTTCATCGATAACTGGATATGCATGGTCTTCGAACCATTCTTCTTCTTCAGGATCATCTTTATGAAGCTCTATATCAGCGAAGGATGCTTCTGCGTCCCATTCTTCTTCACTATCGTGTGAATTCTGATTGGTGACTGTATTGCCTTCAACAACCTTATTTCGAAACGGGCAATCTTTAAGGAAATGCCCCTTGCGACCGCAGTTGTAGCATTCGTTGTTTCGCCTCCAATCATCAAGACGGGAGTTATATTCATTTCTAATCCTAGCTCCCCCTGCATGAGAACTTCCTTCGTACCTCAGCTCTTCAAGATCATCTTGTATCTCTTCTTTCTTATTCCACCTTATCGCAACACGTCCTTGTTGCCTTACGCGGCCTCGGTTGCTGAACAACGCCTCCTCCGTTTCTACTGACTTCGGAGTTGATGACCTAGATGTATGCTTATCCAATGTTTCTTGGCTAGCCAACAAACTCTCTAATTCTAATAGAGATGGTTGTGTGGCCCAACCATGAATTGCCGTAACTAACCCCTTAAACTCGGGTCGCAACCCATGGATGATTATCCTCTTCATTCTTTGCTCGTTAATCTTTGAGTCTAGATCTAACTTCGAGATTTCATGGCATAAAGATTTAACTTTGTTGAAATATTGACTTACAGTTAGATCCTTCTGCGTAGTCGACATAAGCTCATTCTCGAGCATCTGGAGACGAGCCTCATCAGTCCTCGAAAATAACGTCGCATATGTATCCCATATCTCTTTTGGAGTTTGTGCATCCTCGACATGCTCCAAAAGTTCATCCTCGACGCTAATCTTTAGCGCGTACATAGCCTTCCCGACTTTCGCTTCCCATTTTCGGAATGCTTGAGTGTCCTCCTTTTCCGGTGGCGTGGTCTTACTACCACCCACGACATTCTATAACTCTTGTCCTTGTAAGTACGACTGCATACACGTTCGCCAATACTTATAATTTCCATTATTGAGTCTCCTGACTCCACCAAATGCGCTTGCCGGATCTACCATTGTGACTTGGTACTGCCTCCGTGCACGTCACCAAGTAAGCCTGGTCTCTCGCCACGAGCTTCACAGTCTCCTACTGTGCACGTGCAATGATCCCGAACAACGCCTCAACAACGGTTCCCGCGATCCCGGGTCGTACCGCTCTGATACCACTTGTTGAATTTCCGTACCCGAATTGGCAAACCACAAGTAATAATAACACCACTATTATAATTACTTAATTTATAATTGCAATGGACAAGGTACAAGTGCTCAATGCACACACTAATATACACTACCACACTAGATAAAAAAGCCCACAAAGGGAGGGCCTCCTAGTACTCACGAGCTGGACTCTTGATTCACCAGATTACACAACACAAACAACAAACTCCTATTTATACTAATTTAGGTCGGTTAGTAAAATACTCCCGATTTATCTCGATCCTTCCATGGCGGCGCTGATTCTTGAGGCATATCCAAGTCAGTGGAGAAGGCTTGATTCTTCTGGAAGCTTTCACGCCCTTCATTAATGGCGGTGATCCTAAAAATTCTTGATTCTTCAAGAACAGAGCTCATGGGCTGGAGCGATGTAGAAGTCTCCGGAGGGTTCCCGACATATGAGTCGGTGTTGATTTCAACATGTGTGCCTATAAATTGACACATGTAGAAAGAATTCAAGTGTGCCTTGTGGTGCCAAAAGTGGCTCCCCTTAGGGGAGAGTGAGTTAGAGAGATGTGTACATTCATGAAGGGGTTGTACACTATTGTGAGAGTATTCAAGAATGTTGAGAAGGATATGGATACCTCCATTCTTGTAATACTGTTGTGATAAGTGGTGTGTCTTACCGAGTTTCTTGATTAGCATAGCCTACAATTTAGAGAGAGAAATTATAAACTTTTGCTTTATGGAGAATATTCAAGAGTATTAAGGGGAAGAGACTCTTTCTTGTAATATTAAAGAAATTATAATATAGTTTATTGGTGGAATAGGCTTTAAGTCGAACCACATAATATTGTGTGTCCTTTTTTCTTTGTTTGTGTGAGTGTTTACTGTTTAATTTCTTTTATGCAAATTCTCTTGTGTGAGATCGATCCTAACAACTTTTGCATCGTTGAACACAATGGGAGCATATCAGAACCCGTTAAACACATCTATAAATTTTTGAAAGAAGAAACAATTTATTCCATCAGGTTTAGTTCAAATGGTTCATATTTTTATTTAAATGTCCTGTTGGGCGGCGTTTGGGGCATATACATGTGGGAGTATTTCTTTCCGAGCAAAATTTTATAGGAGTTATGATACTTTCAATTATTAGAAAGACACAATTTTTCACATGACATATTGTGTTTACAGCTTCTGCCCAAAAATTTTTGGATATATTTTTAAAGCTTAACATTACTCTAGCCATCTCTTGTAATTTGCGATTTTTCATTTACGCTATTCCATTTTGTTGAGGGGTTTTGGGAGCTGAGAACTAATGAGTTATCCCATTTGAATCGCAAAATGATGAAAAAGTGACATTTTCAAAATCAGTACCTTGGTCAGATCTGACTCTAACAGCTTTCAGACCATATAAGTTTTTGACCTTTTTGTACCAAATTTTGAATTCATCAATGGTGTTGTATTTTTCCCTAAAAAATTACCCATTTATATCTAGAAAAATCGTTCACACACACAAAACAGTATTTTTTCCGATACATACTTTCCACTTCTATAGGACCCATTAGGTCAGTGTGAATCAATTCAAGACACCTTGAGGTTCCACAATTTTGAACCTTTTTACTACTCAATTTTGTTTGTTTCCATTTTTGACAAGATCCACACACACTTAATTTCTTCAAGTCCAGTTTGGTCAAATCCTTTGCAGCCCCAAATTTAATTAACTCACTGATTTTTCTCTCACTGGCATAACCAAGCTTTTGGTGCCAGATTGCAGTCTCATCCATTTTAGTGGAAAGACAAGACAAGTTACTGCCAACTTTGTAGCAGTTATCAGAGGATCGAGCACCAGTTAAAACACCCACATTGTCATTATCAAATACTTCACATCTGGACTTGTCGAATTTGAAAAATAAGTAATAATCACACAGTTGACTTATGCTTATCAGATTTGCCTTAAGTCCATTAACATGCAGAACATTATGTAACTTAGGCAAACCTGATACATTCAACGTACCTTTGCCAATGATTTTACCTTGGGCTCCTTCACCAAAGTTGACTTTTCCGTTTTTGAATGGTGCGTAGTCATTGAAGTTTTCACGTGCCCAGTCATGTGACGAGAACGGCCACTGTCAAAATACCAGGATCCTTCAACACTACTCTTAAGAGAGGTGAAGGCCACCTGACAATTCATGGTTTCCTTCCTTACCAAGGCAGTTCTTGTTCCAGCCTTGTGTTATTTGTACAGTTGTGTGTTCAATTGTGCACACAACTATCTGCCCAAGTGTCCACTCATATTTTTAAAACCATGTTCCTGTTTCAATTTGTAACAATATGGTCGAATATGCCCTGGAGCAAAACAATGATGACATACATACCTCATCTTCCTGTATTTTTTGCTTTCAGCAGTAGATTCAGGCTTAACAGAGGAGATAGTTTTAACTTTTTGAATTTTTGAAGTGATTTCTCCTTCTTTTACAAAAAAGTGTCTCCATAGCCAATTCCTGATTTTCCTTGGTTTCCCATTTTCAAAACCTTTTCCAACTTAGCTTCACCTTTGTTCAGCTTTGTTAGAGTTTTTGTTTCTTTATCAAGATTTGTTTTGTATTTTTCACATTCCATACCTTTCTTTGTGAGTAAAACTTCTAACTTGGCTATGGAGTCCTTTTGAGAATCATTTTCTTTTGACAGACTTTCAACTTCAGATTTCAGTTTGAGATTTTCTGCAGTTAGTTTCTCATTTACACGTTTGAATACCTTAAGTTGCTCCATGCGCTTGGCCCATTCAGTGTGGAGCTCAATATAGGTATTGTGCAAGTACTCATAGGTAGCACACTCTTCTTCTGCTGGATTATTGTTAGTTTCATCAGCAGTTGAAGAATTCAAGCATGTATACACACTGTTCTCAGTTGTGTAGTCAGTTGTGTTAGAAGTTGTGCGATCAGAGTATTGCATATCTTACACATCTGAATCATTATCAGACAATGTGAACTGAGATGGATGCCATATAGACAGATTTACAGTCTGCTCATCATCATCAGAATCACTCAAAGTTGCTGAGAAACTCATTCCTCGCTTTTTAAGAGTGTTGGCACACTCATTTGCATAATGTCCATAACCTTTGCAAGCTCTGCATTTAATTGAATCAATGTACCTTTTTCCTTCAGATACATGCTTCTTTGTAACATTAACCTTCTTGGATGATTCAATCGTGGAAGGAGTTGAGGGTGTCGAATTGGGAAACTTTGTCAAACGTTTCTTTTTCAATATATTGTTGAATTTTTAAGTAATCAAGGCACACTCATCTTCTCCCATGTTTGACTCATCAATATCTTTGGATAGTTGAACTAGATCCTGAGATACCTTGAGAGCACTCGCGAGAGCAATTGAATTTGCTTTGTTAGATTCCTTCACCTCAAGATTCAACTCAAAATTAGTTAAAATATCCAAGATTACATCAACTCCAACAGTTTGGATATCCTGAGTTTCCTTAATTACAGAAATCTTAATATTAAAATTTTGAGGAAGAGTTCTTAGTACTTTACTCACAAGTCTTGCATTGGATATGGATTCGCCCAAGGCAAATGACTGGTTTGAGATGTCCAAAATCTTGGCTGAGTACTCTTTTATGGTTTTATTCTAGATCTCTCATCCTTAAAGTTTCAAACTTGGTCATTAATGTCCTTAAATTAGTTTGTTTGACACTAGCTGGTTATTCACAATGAAATTGGAGAATGTCGCAAGCAACTTTGACAATGGTTTGATTATAAAATAACTCATACATATGAGGATCCACATGGTTAGAGATTGCTCCCATGGCCTTGGTATTAAAGTTTTCTAAAGCAATTTCCTCACTATTTCAAGTTTCTATGGGCTTAGGACCATAAATTTTCTCCCTTTTTTCATCACCTACATAAGTAGATGGGGAAATTTCAATCATGGGAGGATTATAGCCACATATAAGACTAACCCAAGCACGATGATCAAGATACTTAATATGCATAATCATTTGGCCTACCAAATGATATAGTTTGAACCATTTAGGGTAGGCGGTTTGTTATGGCTACGATGACCGTCCATAATGGCTTCCTTAAAGGATCGATCTCAGTTGAGTCGAGAGAAGTCTCTAATACCAATTGAAAGATTTGTAACTAGGACTGGTCACACTTGTTTGATCACTTGTGCGTGTAGTTGTTCACATAAGTGTTCTAACAACTGTCTAAACAACTCGACAGTAAAAATAAACACACACGAACAGAATTAAATACAGCGGAATAGCAACGAATTTAAACAATTCAGCAAGACTATGATTGCTATAAAACTTTCATTAATAAAGAAACTTACAGAGAGCAAGTTTAACAAACAAATATAATGAAAGAAAATAAAAACTTACGAAAAGATCAAAGTGGTTCTAGACTAAGAACACAAAATCATAAAAACAATCTTTGGAGATTCAATGATCTGAAGTTCAAGAACAAAGAATAACACTCAAGGATTTCTCTATGCTCTGTATCTCTCTCAGAAAATCCGTTTAAAACAATAAGTGGGACGGACTCTTTATATAGTGAGAGTAATCTTTCTTCAAAAAGGATTCGTCCAATCTATTACTTATCAAAAATGATTCATCTTTCCTTATCAACCCAAAAATCCTTGCCTTCCTTGAGTACTTACCTAAAATATACAAAACATATCTAAACAAAAAAGTCAGCCGTTACTCAAAATCTAATTCTATATTTACAATTATTTCCTAACCTATTTGTATAAAGTATACAAATTAATTTAGACATTAGAATCACAAAGATTTAAAAAAAATATAAAAGTATTTTCATACTCTTTCACACTCCTTCATTGTATGTACTTAAATCTTACCATTTTTACCATCTTCTCTAAATAAACACAATTTTACTTTATTTTATTCTCTTAAGTTTTTATATTTTTCTATGCCAAGATTTATATTTTAAAATTATCTTGTGCAAAAACAACTTTTAAAACAAATAGTATAACTGTAAGAATTTGATGGAAGAACGACTTACTTGTTCAATCGTTGTGCGGAAGACTTGATCGATGTCGTGGATTGATCACCGAATATGAACTACGAACGTTGATCGGGAGCGAAATCACGAACGGAAATAGCCCACTATTTCACAACACTTGTTTGCTAATTTTGATCAGCCATGGATTGGGAGAGAGAGAACGCAAGAGAGAACTGAGGGCTCGTTTTTTTATTTTCTCTGCGTTGAATTGTTAAGGGGATATGTGCAGCCCCTAGTTTTCACCCACGTTTAGAAAACCGATTTTTTGTAACTTCTCCACAACCGCTCGTGCGGTTTTAATCCATAATTATTTGTGATGCTGCAGGAATTGTGCTTATCAATCTTCCTCCACGTGGCAGGACTGATCACCTGGCTCCTTGACCTGAAATCAGAACCCACGACTAGCCGGATGTGTCTCCGGCGAAGACGCTCGGGCGTGAGAGTAAGATCACAGTTGTATAAAGCTCAAAATGTATTGAATATGGAATTCAGATAACAAAATGGCAGTTACCTTTCACCGTTTGGTAGTGATGAAGTATTTATAGACAAGAGTGGTGTATTTTTGGGGAGGCGACATGTGCTCCGAGATTGTAGCGGCAGTTACTTGATTGTGGGAACGTGTCTATAACGGCCCCTGATTTGTAGGGATGTGGTTATGAGAATTGTTCAACCAAATACGCCGGCAAGTGTCAGGTCGTCACTTGTTGATTTAGGTCGAGGTCGCCACTCGTGGAATGGTCGACCTGACTGTCGGGGTAGAGCATGGTTCGTACTCCGAATTGTGATATGGATCATGAGGTCGGACTAAGTCGGTCGGGACACGATAGGTCGGACCATGGGCTTAGTCGACTGATACAAGAGATGGGCTTTGGGCCTTGTTATGATTGGGTCAGCCTCATTGAGAATGTGATGGTCAAGGCTGCTTGTGATTGGGCTTTGCTTGCTTAGCCCATCTTGACACTTTTGGTATGTTCAGTGGCCCCCAACTTTCGAGTGGACTTTGTCGACTTGGAAGTTAAGAAGATTTTTGATGAGAACTATTTTACTCGCAGGTCGATACTCGTTCTGAGATATAGTCGACTTTTGATGACGTGGCACCATCCTGGTCGTTGGCGATGAACGGTAGGAGATGAAGGAGCGCCGATTTCAGTAATGATTACAATTCTGACGCTTGGAACTCCTTCTCGGAAACCGTTTCCGCCATTAATATGGAAATTATTTTTTGAATTTTCTTTTTTCCTTTCCAATCTTGGAAAATATAAATTGCACATTCCTTCTCTGTTTAGAACTTTTACCGTTTTCAAGCTCTTGAGAATCTCCGGCGAAAATAGCGAAGAAGCAGTTGAGTTAAATTGGGCTTCCATCTTCGGCAACAGCTTCCTATTCCGACATTTACAAAGGTATTTCTCTCCCATTCTTCTTTTAGGGCTTTTAATTTATGCTCTGTCTTTACTTCCGCCATGGCTAGGACTTTTAGTAGCGAACCAGGGGCATGGTATGGCTACTGTACCGTCAATCGTAGAGTGTATAAGAACGTGAACGGTGAATGGAGAGTGATGTCCTTGGATGAGTGTGCCTCTATTTTGACCAGGTGGGAGTTGAACTTCAGTGAGATAGGGTTGCCCATTGTAGGGGACGTTGAAAACCTTGTAGTCGATGATTCAAATATTGTCACTTTTCATCTATTCCACGAACTGCTCGACCATATTACTTTGTTTTATGTTAGGGATATCCACAAACCCTCCTTCCTTAGGAATAGAATAGGTTTTCCAGGGGAGTCTAGGTCGTCCTTAGGTAGGTCGACTGAACATGATCATAGGACTGACTCCCCTGCTTCCTCTTTTGTTTGTACAGATATGGCGACTCAAGAAGGAAATGCTGCCTCGACTTCTTCAGGTCCCAGGATTGTGAATGCATTTGACAACTCAGTTGTGCCAGGGAGAAATGAAAGGGGGTATGTTCCCCAAGGGCCTTTGCGTGGCAATAAGAACTTGCCCTCTAGGTATAGTATGATTAGGGAATTTTGCGAAGTCAGCAAAGAGGACTACCAAGTGACCATCTACACTCAGAAGGAGTTCATGAAGGAATTTAGGTCGTCCTTCACCAAGGATGCTACTAAGGTCGCCTTCTTTTACGGCCAGTTTGTTGCTGGCCTTAGGTTACCTCTTGATCCATTTATCAACGAATTTTTGGAGTGTGCCAATGCCCTTCCCCTTCAACTAGGAGCCAACACTTGTAGAGTTCTGGTATGCTTCGCTATGGTGTGTAGATTTTTAGGATATGAACCATGTATGAGGGTGTTTAAAGAATTTTTCAGTATTAAGTATAGCGGGAATGACCTGAGCATTAGTACTCCTTCCAAGCCCAAATCTCCCAAACTCTTTACCAACCTTCCCAGCAAGCACAGTGGGTGGAACTCTCATGTAGTGGTGGTAGAGAGCAGATTAGGATGGGAGTTCCCATTGCCCAACGATGAAACAGAAACCATTGATGAGAGGGACTTTTGGGAGCCGTCTTGGCATCTTAGCTTGTACCAGGCTTTGTGTCGATTAGTGGCGAGAAGGCCCATTAGCTGGGAGAGTCTGCTTACCACTAAGTACAACTTCATTCAGGCTGGAATGATGTCGGGAGATGGAGTGGTGGAGCCCCTTATCCCTGTGTCAAGGGGCCAAATATATCCGGACTGGATAACTCACCACCTGGGTAAATTCGGAGATAAGTGTCAACTTTGTAAGAAGAATAAAGATTACTGCAAAGCCAATGGGGAGCACGCTGGTGGTAAGATCTCTCTGTTCAGCTTTTCTTTATTTGCCTTTTATTGAATTACTGGCATGAATGATCAATTTGTCTAGGGTGAGCTAGTTATAGGTGTGATGATGCCCGATTTTTTTTGAAAATCAAACGGAGTCGCCACGCCATTTTTGTTTTAAGGGCCAAAACTTTGAAAAATGCCCAAGATCAAGAGATTCGAGTTCGGAGGTCACGTTACGCGCCGGGTAGGACGTTAGTGTGCACCCGGAACGCCTCGTAAACACGAGTCTTCCAAACATTCAAAATCCTTTGTTGTGTGTGTGTGTGTGTGTGTGTGTTTTGGCCAAAATAAGTTGAAACTGAGGTAAGTAAAAATTGGGAACTCTTTTTAAGGCTTTAAACTGATCCCATGATTTTTTGGGTGATTTTTGGGTTGAGATTTGGAACTCAAAAGATTTTTGGAAGTTGAAAACCATTTCTGCCAGAATGAAAAAAGCAGTTGACCCTTGACTTTGAAATGGACTTTAGGGCTTGAAAACTCCAGAATATGGGAAAAGTCTGGGAATTAAAAATGTTCAAAACACCTTAAAAAAGGTTTCTGTAAAAGAACTTTTCATTTTGGAGATGATTTGAGGGGTCAAAACCTTCTGGAAATCTCAGATCTGAAATCTGGATTTCCAGAGACTGATGAACTGACCTTTAAAAGAAAATTTGAAAAAAGGAGTTTTACTCACACAAAAAATAAAGTAAAAATATGTATGGAAAGATATGGATGTTGGCTACAAAAAGTATTTTGTAGTTAACACCAAATTCCAAGTTTATCTATGTCCAAAAAATTAGACCATGGACTGAGGTCTGAGAAAATTGCTACTGGACAGCAACTTCTCAAGAAAGAAAATATGATTTTAAAGGGGGTTTTGCATCCATGCTTGTCCCCATTTCCCTAGGTTTTGATTAGTGATCACTTGACATTTTAGTGGTGAATCAACTATATCAAACCATCCTTGGGGTACATTAGGACTAAGCACTTCATTTGCTTGGGAAGGGGAATTTTATCCTTCGAAAATGAGATTTGATGTATGAAAATGATTTTTAGGGTTTTGGAAATGTGTTTTCTTTGCAAGAAAGTAAGAACACTTTGAAAATAATGTAGATCCTTGTAGAAGATCATCCATGGAGATGAACTTCCATGGTGATCTTCTTGGATCTAAAGCAAGAAGATGAATAAACTACATTTTGTAGCTTGAAAATGCATGCATGGATGAATTTTAAGGTAAGGAGAGGGAGGTTATACCTATCTTCCTTGTGTTTTGTGTTTGAAGGCTTGAATGTGAGAGTGTTTAAGGCTTGAATATGAGAGTGTTTAAGGCTTGAATATGAGAGTTTTTGAGGGTGTTTAGGGTTGATGATTTGAGTTGGTTAAAGAGAAAACAAGTAGATAACAATGAAGTCCTCTATGTTTTCTCTCTAATTCTCCTCCTATAGGGTGATTTGAGCTTGGATTGGTGTATGTATGAGAGTATGTATGAGAGTGATTTGAAGTGTTTGTGAGTGAGTGAGATTTGGGAAAGATTGGAGAGAAAATGGTGGCAATCTAAGGATTCCCACTGTTTTCTCTCTATATTTCGCCAGAGTTTCGTTGCTGTGATCAAATTGTCTTGTGTAAACTGAGAGAGGAGGGTTCAATTTATAGGCCCCTGTGAGATGCAATCCCATCCGCGCGGAGGGTTCCGTAAACGTGCCTGGTGCATTAAATGCTGCTCCAGGCTTTGAACAGGAAGAATATTATTCAAAATTCCAATGAGTTTTGTTGTTCAACTTGCCTAATTCAGATTTTTCCAATTTCTTTTGCTTTTTTGATTCCTTTCCATGGTTTATCTTTAAATGGCAATCCCTAATCTACCCTCACTTTGTTAGAAAAGTTAGGATTGTTAGGAAATGTTAGGAATGTTAAAACTTTCGTTAATTTTCTAACGAAAAAGCTACCAACTCAAATTGGAGCACTTACAATAGGTTGAGTCTGTAGCTCGTACATAATTAACTCGCTCATAGGATGATCAAGTCGTTCATATTGTGTTCGTACATAGAACTTTTGCTCGTATATAGAACCTTTGCTCGTATATAGAGCTTTTGCTCGTATGTCGATTTAACACTTTTTCACTTTAAATTTGTTGCAGTTCTGACTCCTGAGCAAGAAGCTAACATGGTTCGAATCGTTGGCGTTTCTGACAAGAAGAAAGCGAGGAAAGACCATGGAAAGGCTAATGCTCGTGCTCACAGGCAGAGGGAAGCCGCGGTAAGGACCAGTCTGCTTCCAAAAGACAATATTGGGATGGTGCCAATGGAAGGGGTAGAAGAAGAAGATCCCTTGTTGAGCAGCAGTCATACCATGAACGCGACTGAGGAGGGTGATGAATCCAACAAATCTAGCAGGCCCGATTTGAGCTCCGACCCAACTACTGATGTCAATGCAGGGACCTCCGATGCTGTCAGAGCAGGAACTAGCCCCTTGGATGTCGTAAACATTGATGACGACGTCATGGAGACGGAAGTTGATGATCAGCCTCTGAGGACTAAGAGGTTGCGATCTGACAAGGGGAATGCTGTTTCATCGAGCCAACTGCCTCCACCTCCTCCAGCTTCTTCTTATCCCAACCAAGAATCCGTTGAAGAAATGATGCAGAGGCTGAGTGATGTTCCCTCTCTTGAAGGAGTTAATTGCCTGAGTCGCAGCTACCCAGATATGAACTTGGGCCAGGTGATTGTGAGAAGAGCTGTGGATGTGGGTCTGCTTGCTCAATTTGCTGATAAGGGCATAACGCCTGAAGAATTTTCAGCTCGATCTGGGCTGGCTCATTGCGAGGTAACCTCTTACTGTGTCTTTCATTCTAGTTGCTTACTCTTTTATTCGATCAACTTGAATCACGAGCTAACACTTCATTGATTTCTTTGGAATGCAGAATCTTACCATGATTGAGCAAGCCAAGAGCTCTTGGAGGGCCTCCATTGAGAGGGAGAGACAAGCCCTTCGTGATTATTCCAAAAAGGCTCAAGAGCTTGCGGAATGGAAGGAGAAGTATAACGACCTGGACAATTCGTATGAAGCCAACGAAGCGGTGAAGACCAAGGCTCTGTCCGACCTTGAGGCTGCAGAGTCCAAACTCAAGGAAGTGGAGGCGGAGAAGGGTGCTGAGAAGAAGGAACTGGAGAAGGCCAAGACTGAGCTGGCCACTATTAACAAGCTTCTGAAGGAGAAGGATGACTTCCTACTCAAGCTGCATGCAGAGCATCGACTTGAGCGAGAGAAAGGTCAGAAAGATCTCCAGGGCTAACATTGAGAAAAGGCTATGGGACGGCTGTTTGAAGCTGCAGTTGAAAAGTTCAAGGAGGGGGATGAATATTACAATGCTATCGTGGCCAAGGCACAAGACTTTCTTGAGGTCGGCAAGAGGCACATGGCCCGTCGAGCACTGGTGGATCCCTCAGCTACAGTTACCATCGAGCAATTAGCTCGTTGGTTTTCTGAGTCCCAGTACGACATGGCAGCTCGCCAAGGTCATTCGCTTGTTCCCTATCTCGAGAATGACTTGGCCTTTATTGCCCAGGAAGATGAAGAAGATAATTGTGAGAAGTGGGAAGCTCCCCCTATTGTTGATAGAAATTTTGATGTGGTTCTGCAAGAGCTGGATGATGCTGAAGCTATGGATACAGCAGATGAACAGGTTTATTCAGAGTCGGGTAAACCCATTGACCCCCAGCAACAAGGAGATGGGGAGGGTCGAGCTGCTACTGACGACCAAACTAATGTCGGCCAGGACTCTTAAATTGTTTAGTTGAATTTGTAATGAACAAGCCCCAACCAACATTTTTTGTTTTTTGCTCTAACATTATCCGAATGCCTTGGCCCAGTTTTTTGGGAGGCAAAATATTTTTGTAAGTTAATTTTGTCTAAGTCTTAGCCCGTTTTGGGAGACTTATCTCTATCATAGCTGACTTTATTTATTGCATGTTGTATGCTTTTTAAAGTAAACGTCGAGCTAGATACAGATAGGATGAATGAGTGAACTTGAGCCTAGAGGTGACTTGATCTTTATTTATTTAGTCGACCTCAGACTTGCTTAACTTTCTTGTGAATGAGATTGACTATGAGTCGAACCTGCTCACACTACTGAAGCTGACCTAGGGTCTAGCTAATTAGAATAAACTGACTAAGAGTCGAGTTAGTTAGAACGAAGTCGACTAAGAGTCGGACTTGTTAATTGAACAAAGCTGATTAAGAATCGAGCTAATTAGAACAAACTGACTAAGAGTCGAGTTTGTTAGAACGAAGTCGACTAAGAGTCGGACTTGTTAATTGAACAAAGCTGATTAAGAATCGAGCTAATTAGAACAAACTGACTAAGAGTCGAGTTTGTTAGAACGAAGTCGACTAAGAGTCGGACTTGTTAATTGAACAAAGCTGATTAAGAATCGAGCTAATTAGAACAAACTGACTAAGAGTCGAGTTTGTTAGAACGAAGTCGACTAAGAGTCGGACTTGTTAATTGAACAAAGCTGATTAAGAATCGAGCTTGTTTAAACGAAGCTGACTAAGAGTCGAGCTTGTTGGGGTTATTGTAACACTATGCTTGATGGAATGAACTGCGCTTTTCATTGAAGTATAGAACATGCTTACATCAATTTGACACTAGAACTACCACAAACTTGAACTTGGAAACTGAAAACTAAAAGTAGTATTTGATGAGGTGAGTAGCATGCCAAGGATGTTTCAACTCGTCACCTCCAGGATGAGCTATCATGTAGGTGCCTTCCTTGACGACTCGAGTGACTACATATGGACCTTCCCAGTTAGGGGATAGCTTGTTCTGCTGGGTCCTTCTACCCGTTGCCTCAATCTTTCTCAATACAAAATCTCCAACTTGGAACGATCTTGCCTTGACCTTCTTGTCGTGATAACTTTTAGTTCGCTGCTTGTAGTTGACCATTCGGAGGTAGGCTGTTTCTCGCTTCTCGTCGATCAGGTCTAAGTCGATCAACCTGTTGGTATCATTCTGCTCTTGATCAAAGAAGGTCACTCTAGCAGTAGGGAATCTGAGCTCAGCAGGTGCCATGGCCTCTGATCCGTAAGTGAGAGCGAAAGGGGTTTCCCCCGTAGGCCCCCGAGTGGTTGTACGAACTGCCCAAAGAGCAAGGGGAAGTTCGTCCAACCAATTATTTCGTCGACCTACGAGCCCTGTCTTGAGTGAAGATAGAACAAGTTTATTTCTTTGCTTGACTTGTCCATTTCCTTGAGGATAGGCGACAGATGATTTCCAATGTTTGATCCCTACTCGATTCATTTCTGCTTCGAAGGTTTGGGAGAACTGTAAACCATTGTCGGACACTATAGCACGAGGAAAACCAAATCGACACCAAATGAAGTCGTGGATGAAGTTGATAGCATTCTCCTCTGTGATGCGAGCTAGTGGTTTGGCCTCCACCCATTTGGTGAAGTAGTCTATGGCAACTATCACATACTTGCAGTTTCCTCGGGCGGGAGGGAAGGGTCCAATCAGGTCGACGCCCCACATATCGAATGGCCAAGCTGCGGTGCGGAGTACGCTCGGTTGTTGGCACATGAGGTAAGTTGGCAAATCTTTGACATTGATCACATTCTTGAACAAAGTTGTGAGTGTCGGCTCATGTGTGGCGATGGTACCCCAAAGTGATTAACTTGTTAGCAAGAGTCCCGGGCCCCGGTGTCCACCACAAATTCCACTATGCACTTCGTGTATCAATAGGGCGACCTCGAGGATGGATGCACTTTAGCAATGGTCGAGTATAAGATCTTCTCGAACAGTCGCCTCCTTGAATGACATACCTAGGGCCTTCTTTTTGATAGCTCGAGCCTTCTTCTCGTCCTCCGCGGTTCACCACTTTCTAAGTATGCCTTCATTTCCTCGATCCAACACTTCTCCTGAGTCCAATTTCTTGATGGATCATCTATGCATTGAATTTTTACTCTTTCATAGGCTGGACTTTCGAGGAAGGAGATAGGTTCATCATGTGGTTCATCCCAGAAGTGGCTAACTTCGAGAGGAGGTCGGCTAGTTCATTTGTCTTCTCGTCCAATTCTTTGAATCTCCTAATTCCAAATCTTTTATCGGTTCCTTCACCAGTCGTGATATTTGATCAACGTGGCACTAAGCACCTCGTACTCGCCTCGGACCTAGTTAACTATCAATTGTGAATCACAGTAAGCCATGATCTTAGTTGCTCCAAAACACTTGGCGTACTCTATGCCTACTATCAAGGCTTCGTATTCGGCCTGGTTATTGGAAGCATCGAATTTGAACCTCAGTGACTCCTCGTATACTGTCCCAGATTCTGGTTCAATTAGCACTATCCCCGCTCCACTGCTATTCTTAGTCGCTGATCCGTCCGAGTAGACCTTCCAACAATCGCTGGGTGACTGATGGCGACCTGGGACTCTGACTCCTTCCCTTTAGCCTTTTCTTTGGGAGCTCGCTGCTCGTCGTCTTCCTTGGTGAACGTAAGCTCGACCAAGAAGTCAGCTAGAGCTTGAGCCTTCAACGCCTTTCGAGGTCGATACTCAATGTCAAATTCAGTAAGGGCAATTGACCAATTGAGAAGTCGACCTGAACTCTCCGGCTTGTGGAGAATTTTTCTTAGGGGAGCATTTGTAAGAACCACAATTGGATGAGCCGAGAAAATAAGCTCGCAGCCTTCCTCAAGCCACAACTAGGTCATAGCGACCTTCTTCGTAACGCCCGAGCCCGAAGACCGGGTCGGAACGCCATCGGATTTGGACGGACTAGCCCCACAAACCACCACAAGTCTTTCCAAAGACGTGTTGTCCTCACTTACGTGCTCACCGAGAAACTTCTCACAGGGTCACCCATCCTAGAATTCCCTGTGTCAAGCACGCTTAACCTTGGAGTCCTTATAGGATGAGCTTCCGAAAAGAAGATGCATCTGATGATATGAGTAGCACTAATCAAATCATATCAAACATATCAGGCACACACATTTTTGGGGCGCCACAATCTCCCCACTAGGATCTCGCCGTCCCAAGCAAGGCCTACTTGGAAACCCCCGAGCAGGTGGGATCCAAGAGGGGCTCGTACGGATTCAAGAGGTGACTCCCACCGACTCCGCGGTGTGTACTTTGTTCCGCACAACACTTTGCTCCACACTTCCGGCCGGGTCCCGCTCGATACCATTTGTAACGCCCGAGCCCGAAGACCGGGCCTAACGCTATCGATTTGACTGACTAGCCCCACAACCACCACAAGTCTTTCCAAGCACGTGTCGGCCCTCACTTACGTGCTCACCGAGAAACTTCCCAGTGGTCACCCATCCTAGAATTTCCTGTGTCAAGCACGCTTAACCTTGGAGTCCTTATAGGATGAGCTTCCGAAAAGAAAGATGATCTGCGATGATATGAGTAAAGACTAATCAAATCATATCAAACATATCGTGCACACACATTTTTTGGGGCGCCACATTCTCGCATTGTAGTATCTCGGCTCTCCACATCCGATAGTGGCTCATTGATGTAGTATACCGTTTTTGAAGCCCTCATCTTCTCTAACCGTAACTGGCCGCCACCGATTTATCTCCCACGGATAAATACACAAACAAAGTTTCACCGGTGGTCGGGCTACTCGGGAGAGGTGGAGTAGCGAGGTAATCTTTTTTTGTTGGAACGACGAATGACATTCTGGCCGTCCATTCAAAACTTTCGTCCCCTCAATGCTTTGAAGAAGGGGAGAGACCTCTCTGACTTTGATATGAAACGACCGAGAAGTGCTACCACTTCCGTTAAGTTATTTGCATCTCTTTGATCGGTGGGAGCTTTCATGTCGACCCGGGCCTTGATTTTTTCCGGATTAGCTTCTATGCCTCGTTGAGATACCATAAATCCCAAGGAACTTTCCAAATGCCAGGCTACACCAAATACACGCACTTGTCGGGTTGAGCTTCATGTCGTTTGCTCTCAAATTGGCGAACGTTTCCTTTAGGTCGACCACGTGACGTCCGGTCTTTGTTTTGATGACCATATCGTCGACGTAGGCCTCCATGTTTCTGGACAATTTGAGAAGCAAAGACTTTGTTCACCATCCTTTGATAAGTTGCCCACTGCATTCTTCAATCCAAATGCCATCATGTTGTAGCGGTAGATGCCTCCAGTGCTGAAATGCCGTCTTGATTATGTCGTCCTCATGCATCTTAATCGGTGGTAACCTCGAGTAAGCGTCGAGGAAGCCGAGGGTTGAGTGACCAAAGAATGGAATCAACTAGCTTATCGATTCTAGGAAGGGGATAGGCTGTCCTTAGGGCAAGCAAGATTGAGAGTGGTGAAGTCGACACACATCCTCCATTTGCCATTTGATTTCTTCACCATGACTCACGTTGGCCAACCACGTTGTATGAGTGGCCTCTTTGATTATCCCGCATTCAAAAGTTTTTGTACCTCGGTTTTTATGGCCTCTTCCTTGTCGCGAGCAAAGCTTCTCAATTTTTGGGGTCTAGGCTTTATGGTCGGGTTGACTTCCAGTCTGTGAACAGCGACCTCCTCCTTGATTCCCCTCATGTCTTCTACCTTCCATGCGAAGACATCATTACTTTCCTTGAGTAGCTCGATGATTTCTGCTCGCTCCTCAACGATAGCCAGCTTCCCAATCTGAATTTTTGGTTGGGGTAGGAAAGGTTGGTGATTACTGACTCTAGCTCATCCACAGCTTCTAGCTCTGGTCCATCCCTGAATTGTAGAGTCTCAATGATTATCTCCTTGACCCTTTGTCTCTCCTCGGCCCTCAGGTGTGGAGCTTCTTCTGCTATCATATCATCTAACTTGTCTGCAACCTCGCTGGTGGTGGTGGTGGCCCCCGAGTTATTGTCGAGCTGGAGGCATAGGTTGCCTATGATGACTTGGTCGACCATAACTACATCTGAATCGACCTCAGTGGTGTTAGAGTGACGTGTCGACTCAAGCATGACCTCGTCATTTGAGCGATAGGTCGACTCTTCCACGTCGGTGATTGTTGACAGTCTGGTAGTTTTGGTGACTGATTGAGACAACTTCAAATATCCGTCTGCAGTCTCGATTTCCAACTCCCTTTTCTTTCTTTCTCTGAGAACATGATCAAGGTAGGCTCGAGCTGTGCCTTGTACACACCCTACTCCAGCGGGTGTAGGGAACTTGACTCGCTGATGAGGGATCGATGCCACCATTCCAAGAGCGACCTGACCTGGGATACCGAGTATAGCAGCATAGTCACTGTTTACATCAATCACTATAAATTGTACCTTTGATACGATCCTGAAGGGGTGTTGGCCTAGGTCGACGTCGAGCTCTATCTTGCCTTTTGCATCAACTCGATGATTGGTGAAGCCCTCCAACCTACCATCATATCTCTCCAGCTGCTCATCATTAAGACCCATTTCTTTAAAAGTTTTGTAGAACAAGATGTCCTTGCAGGCCCCCGTGTCGACTAAGAGTCTGCTCGTCGTACATCCGTCTATAAGACCTGGGATGACGAGAACTTGCTCCCTAGCTGCCATATTAGTCGCCAATTCATGGGGGTAGAAGCTGATCGCTTCATCTCTGACTTCTCTTCTTGGAGGTACATGTGGGGCCTTATTGAGTTGGAAGATCTTGTGCTTGATGGTCGTGTTGCTTGCTTGCTCTGTAATGACCCCCATGTTCAATCTAGGTTGCCTAGGTCCCTGCTGTCCGCCTGCTGGCTGCTCGCCTCCACCAGTTTGAGTCCTTTTTACGTAAGCTTCGAGTCTCCCTTGGTCGACCATTCTCTGGATGATACGCTTCAATCCCAAGCAATCCTCTGTGAGATGACCAGTGTCCTTATGGTAGTCACAATATTTGCTATTGTCCCTTCTAAATTTGTTGCACAGGTTCATTGGGACGGGAGGAGCGAGCTCGACGGCGTTCATAATCTCTCGTTCGACTCACCGTAAGGGGAGTGAAAGCCTCGGGCACTTTCTCCGTTGCCCTAGTCCTCGTTTCTTCTTTCCATTTTTATTATTTCCTCCATTCTTGTTGGAGTCTTTCTTATCATCGGCGACCTCCACCTTGGGGCTTTTACCATTCTTTTTCTCTTTCCTTTCCTCGGCAAGAGCAACATTATACACCTTCTCAAACAACTCTGTCGAGTTGTTACTGCATTTTAACTTGTGAGTTCATAATCCATGTCCGCCGAGGAAATACCGTTTCGGAAGCAATTAATGACTTCCCTATCGGTGAGGTCTTCCTCTATCTTATCAACCATTTCCTTAAACTTGGTGAAGTAGCTCATCGAGCTTTCATTCTTCGCTGCACCAAGTTATTCAGATCGGTGTGACAGTTATCTTCCGAGCTCCTGCAATGAGAAGCGATCCAAGAACTTTGTCCCGAAGCATGTCCAAGTAGTGATGCTACCCGCAGGACCGTTGAACCAAGTTAAGGCGCCAGGTGAGTGTGCTTAGGAGGGCTTTGCACATATTGTCGTCCTCATTGGCGACAAAACACATGGTGGCTTCCGGATGTGCTATATGACTCCTTGCATTGGTCGACCCGAATACTTCTCCGTAAGAGGCAACTGAAAGTAGGAGGAGGCCGACTATCTACGATTTCTTTGGATAAAGGTCGAAGAGCAAAATCAATTCGTTCGACCTTTCCAAAGCATCCTTTTTCTTCTCCTCCTCCCATTGCTCAAACTTCTTTTCATCAACAACCATTCCCTAGCATCGGGTCTTTCATCTTTTGGAGGGGTGCGGCATTTGACTTTTGGCCTTCACTTCTAGGGGAGTCACTGCCTACTCCTTCGTCCCCGTGAGAATGAGCCCTCTCGATCGCATTGGAGATCCGTGCTGTCACTTCCTTGTGGCGACCTGCACCTATAATCTCCCGGATGGCGACTGCGCTGTGATCTCCATGTGGCGACTGCGCCTTTCCTCCACTTACGGGCGACTGCGCCCGTTCTCGTCTCTATGAGACCACGACCTCTCGCGTCTGGCTGGTGAAACACATGCATTTCTATTAGGGCATTAAACGCGTCCTCAAGTCGACCGAGCCTCTTGCTCCTGTTTGCAGTGAGGCTAGCCCTTAGGTCGATTCTTGGGCACATGAGCATTGTGGGAGCTCGTTGAACTATCCTGTTTTCACCATTACGCCCCACACCTTCATTTGGCCTCAAACTCCTGGCACATTGCCCATTAGAAACCTCGAGTAGGGCCACTCTCTCGTAAGCGTATGTCGGCTGTTACGCCTCCTCCATGGCTATCGGTTCGGCGAGAATGCGGGCTCGCTCCAACATCATCTCCTTCTTGCTCGTGGGGTTGGTGGAGGGACACCGCCTGTTTCCAACATTAACCTGAGCAGTTGTACGTTTTGGAGGGGGTGGAACTCCTTGCCCATCCATATGCCTTTTCCCTCTCCTTGTGTCAGGCAATCCTCTGCCATCAACAATGCTGGTAGAGCGGGTGGCCCTACCATGGGGACGATTCGGTGGGGGAGGAGGCAAGTTAAGGTTCTCAACGTTTGCGTTCGTGTTGTTGTTGTTTTCCTCTTCATGCCCAAGTGAAGCCTCAGATACGTGTCCGTCTGAAGTCACCATTGTTGTAGGTTGATGGAAATTTTCGAGGTCAAGCTAAAGCACGTTTCCCGGCAATGGAACCAAGCGTCTTTGCGGCAGAATTGTGCTTATCAATCTTCCTCCACGTGGCGGGAGACCCGATCACGTGGCTCCTTGACACAGAAATCGAGAACCCACGACTAGCCGGATGTGTCTCCGGCGAAGACGCTCGGGCGTGAGAGTAAGATCACAGTTGTATAAAGCTCAAAATGTATTGAATATGGAATTCAGATAACAAAATGGCAGTTACCTTTCACCGTTTGGTAGTGATGAAGTATTTATAGACAAGAGTGGTGTATTTTTGGGGAGGCGACATGTGCTCCGAGATTGTAGCGGCAGTTACTTGATTGTGGGAACGTGTCTATAACGGCCCCTGATTTGTAGGGATGTGGTTATGAGAATTGTTCAACCAAATACGCCGTAGTGTCAGTCGTCACTTGTTGATTTAGGTCGAGGTCGCCACTCGTGGAATGGTCGACATTTGTCGGGTAGAGCATGGTTCATACCCGAATTGTGATATGGATCATGAGGTCGGACTAAGTCAGGTCGGGACCTGATAGGTCGGACCATGGGCTTAGTCGACTGATACAAGAGATGGGCTTTGGGCCTTGTTATGATTGGGTCAGCCTCATTGAGAATGTGATGGTCAAGGCTGCTTGTGATTGGGCTTTGCTTGCTTAGCCCATCTTGACACTTTTGGTATGTTCAATTTGTGTTTTATTTTCTTATTAAAACACAAATGGACTGGGTTTATCTTGGGCTTGGGCTATCTTGCACATATCTATTTGGGCCATCTTGGGCGGATCCATTTAATTCCAACATCTCCCACTCGCACATGATGGTCTTTATCATCCATGGTCTATCATTCTAGTAAATGTGTCGTGTGACCAACGAGCGTGCATGTACGTGGTAGCTTTATAATTATGCACCCGTTAGGCATGACATAATAGCTACGACCACTACAAGTTCAACTTCGACTCGCTATACCCCAGACTCATTTTGATTAAATCAAGTCCAAACATGCCTTAGTCCCTTAAAGGTTATGCTTGACCCTTAAGATCGTAAAATGTATTCATAGCTATGTCCGTGACATAACTGGTCGACCTATGAATACAATCATTAGAAATAATCAAAAATTGTCTTCCTTTCTCACTTATCACTTTTAGATCATTAAGGCAATCGCTTTCCTAGACATGTACCGTCCAACCGAATTATTCATGGCTCTAGGTAGCATGCTAAAGTAGCAGACATTGACTTAATACCCTTTAAGTATAGTTGAAAGTCACATAGGGTATCTCGCACAATAAATGGCAATTAGAGACTTCACACAATAAGCAAGGGGACATGTTGTTCATTTCTCTTGGTCAAATGCACACCTGTTACTTAAACAAGTGCTACAGTGGTATAACTCTTTTTATAGAGCGTATGTCATTAATTTAACCACCGTACAAATATTTATTTCAAGCACTTCTTTATGCCCAACTATTTATATTTGGCTCGTCTTATTTATCCAGACTTGTGAGGATTTTCTTAATTCTCATGAGGTCTTTACTTTGACCTTATCTTGATTTACATCAAGGAGACATATGTTCACGTAATGTACTTAGCCTACTCCTTTGGTATCTCAAGTATCATTGTCTCATCTCAGCTTGCTTACATGGCTCCTGAGGCGATTACTCGTGTGAGAGAGTTAATCTTTGTCTGGTGACATACTCTTATATAGTGTAATGTATATGTCAATATAATAGAACAGATAATTTATACATCTCAAGAATATAAACTTGATATTCATCATAAAGTGCATAAACAAACATTGTTCCAAAAAAACGTAGTTCAAACTGAAGTAAAACGTAAACTCGTTATTCTTAAGTACATCTACACCCTTCGTAGACCCATAGCCCTAACATGACTTAGAAAGACATCTCTAGCTAGGGGTTTAGTCATAGGATCAACTACCATCGCATTAGTAGAAATGTACTCTAAAGTTACTTCATTACTTGCTATAGTTTCTCGAATGTAGTTATTCCTTAGATCAATGTGTTTGGTTCTTCCATGATACTTAGGATCTTTCGTGAAGGCAATAGACGCTTGATTGTCACTATATACTGTCACGGGGTCAGAAGCATAATCTACCACACTAAGATCCTCCACGAACCTCTTTAACCAAATAGCTTCCTGAACAGCTCTTGTGCATGCAGTGAATTCGGCTTCCATGGTAGAGAGAGACACACTTGTTTGCTTCTTGCTATTCCACGTTATAGCTCCATTGTTAAGCAAAAACACATAACCCGACGTTGACTTACGGTTATCATTATCTCCTCCCCAATCAGCATCACTATAACCAACTATCCGTGAGTTTGATCCTTGATAGCATAACATGTAGTCAACATTCCCTTTAAGATAACGTAATATCCTTTTGACTGCTCCCCAATGTGCTCTTCCGAGATTAGGCGATGGCGACTAACCATGCCAACCGCGTAAGCTAAATCTGGACATGTACACATGACTGCATACATTAACTTGCCAATGGCACTGCGATATGGAACTCTAGACATCTTATTCTTATCTTCCTCAGTCTTAGGGCAGTCGTCAAGGCTCAACTTTTCATTTTTAGCCATAGGAGTGTCAAGGGGTTTGCATTGATGCATACCAAAGTGTTCTAAAACTTGTTTTAGGTAAGTCTCTTGAGACAAACCAAGGAGCCTTTCGGAACGATTCCGATAGATTCGAACACCTAGTACGAACTCAGCTTCACCCATGTCCTTCATTTCAAAGTTTGAGGACAACCACTTCTTAGTGGCTTTTAACAACTCCAAATTGTTTCCAGCTATTAAGATATCATCCACGTATAGTGAAAGGATAACAAAATCGTTGTTAGATCGTTTGAGATAGACACAGTGATCTTCTTCAATCATTACAAATCCATCTTTCATTATCGAATGGTGAAATCTTAAGTACCACTGTTTGGATGCTTGCTTGAGACCGTATATGGATCGTTTGAGTTTACAAACTTTGTTTTCACTTCCTTTTACAGTGAAACCCTCAGGTTGATCCATATATATCTCTTCATTCAATTCTCCGTTGAGAAATGCTGTTTTCACATCCATTTGATGGAGTTCTAAATCCAAACGAGCTACAATAGCTAGAATCAATCTTATTGAGGCAAACCTCACTACAGGAGAGAAAGTTTCCTCATAGTCTATACCCTCTTGTTGGGTATAACCTTTAGCTACTAAGCGAGCCTTATATCTTTCAATGGAACCATCCACTTTGCGTTTGACTCGTAGGATCCACTTTTTACCTACAGTCTTTCGCCCTGGAGGTAAATCAACTAGGTCCCAAACATGATTGGTTTTCATTGATTCCATTTCATCTTCCATTGCTTTCATCCACTTTTCACTAGTAGGTGATGTGATAGCCTCTTTATAGTTCTTTGGCTCATCAACATCATGTGAATCAGCCATGAACGTTTCGTTCTCAATGTCAAAATGACGTCGAGGAATATGTCCACGCTGACTTCTACGTAAGATAGGCTCTTGAGGTTCTTCTCTTAATGGAAGTGTGTTACTCGAGGATATATCCCTCCCACTATCGTTAGGAAGGTAAGGAACTTCTTCCTCTATTTCTACTTGTCGAGTAGGTATATCCACTTCTTCGGGTTCTTCCATTTCATAGAGTCCAATCTCCCTATCTACTTCACCACTACTAGGAAAATCTTTTTCCAGAAAATCTGCATCACGAGACTCAATTTCAGTCAGACTTCCATCTGGCCCTTCACCTATGAACACATATCCTTTGGAGTGTTCTGAGTATCTAACAAAGATACACTTTTTACCCCTCGGTCCTAACTTCCCATACTTATCGGAAGTATTATGTACATAGGCCGCCGACCCCCATGGACGCAAATTTCCCAAATTTGGTTTTCTGCCCTTCCATAATTCGTATGGGGTGGTAGTCACTGATTTAGAGGGAACACGGTTAAGTATATATGCGGCAGTAAGTAAAGCATCTCCCCAAAAACTTATAGGTAGATTTGCTTGTGCCATCATAGATCTTACCATGTCTAGCAATGTTCTATTCCTCCTCTCTGCAACTCCATTTTGTTGCGGAGTTCTTCGAATAGTTAATTGCCTTTCTATACCTTTTTCACCACAAAGATCCTTGAATTGATCAGACAAATACTCACGTCCACGGTCCGTTCTTAAAGCCTTAATGCTTTTATCTAATTGATTCTCAACAAGGAAAGTATATCGTTTAAAACAATCTAATGCCTCAGACTTATGAGAAATCAAGTAGATATGACCAAAACGTGTCTGGTCATCTATAAATGTGATGAAGTATGAAGCGCCATGCCTTGCCCTCACATTCATTGGTCCACAAATATCTGAATGAATTAATTGCAATGGAATAGTAGCCCTAACTGATTCTCCAAATGGTTTTCTAGTCGCTTTTCCAGCTAGGCAACTTTCACAAGTAGGTAATAACACTTTGTTATTTGAGCCTAAAAGACCCTTTTTAGCCAACCTGTTCATTCTTTCCTGTTCGATATTCCCTAAACGAGCATGCCATACAGATGCATCTACGTTGATGCTACTAGAAGATGCCATTAAAGAAAAACAACCATTATCATTAAACAATGTATGTTCAACATCCAAAACAAGAAAACCATCAACTAGATGTCCAGAACCATAAACAACAGAACCATAACAAATGTCTACAGATGTTCCATGGAAATTAACAGCAAATCCTAACTTAAGAAGAACTGAAACAGACACAAGATTTCGTCGAATGTTTGGAGCGTAGAGAACATCATGCAGCAACAACTTTTGGCCACCACGTAGGTCTAATTGGCACGTAACAATACCTTCTACACCAATTCTTGAATTGTTACCAGCATAAATCCATTTTGTACCCTTTGGCACTCGACGATACTCTGGGAATGCACCTCGATCTCTAGTTATGTGGTCCGTGGCTCCTGAGTCTACAGTCCACAAAGGATAAGAATCAGTGAGCAAAGCACAACTAGAAACAAAAGTAAAATTGGAGGTAGGGTATCTAGGTACCTTAGCTGGCCTTTTACAATCAAAATCAGGTGACCCAATCTGCCACAATTGTTACACTCCTTCTTAGGATCTGGACAGTCACGAACGAAATGACCTGTCTTGCCACAATTGTAACATTTCCTCTCAATTTTGTTCTTCTCTTTGCCTTTGTTCGCTCCTTTGCGATTTCCAAACTTTGCCTTCTTTGGCGCCTGTCCATTCCCATTATTTTGGTTATTTTCTCTTCCACGCTTAGACCCAGAAGCTTTACTTGCACTAGCTTCAGCAGCAAACACTTAAGATGAGGACTTTGAGGCCGAAAGGCGCTCATCCTCCAACTCTAAATGAGTTTGCACATCGTTAAAGGTCTTGACATGTTCATTGTGCGTTAAGTTCATCACCATGTGATCCCAACTGCTAGGAAGAGAACGAAGGACAGCTTGAACCTGTTGTTCATCTGAAAGAAAGTGCCCCACAGACTTGAGTTCCCTTATCATGTTTGACATTGCCCTTAAGTGCTTCCTCATTGAATCGTTAGGACGCTTGCTTGCATTGTCAAACTTATAGAGAAGTTTCTTCAGCTTCGTAGCTGAAGTTCCTCCAAACTTCTCTTTTAGGGCAGCCCACATATCTTTGGCAATTAAAT
Source organism: Adenophora triphylla var. japonica (assembly GCA_022495995.1). Taxonomy (NCBI): domain Eukaryota; kingdom Viridiplantae; phylum Streptophyta; class Magnoliopsida; order Asterales; family Campanulaceae; genus Adenophora; species Adenophora triphylla. The sequence goes on along the minus strand of JAFEMH010003625.1, from coordinate 79,526 downwards.
AGCTTTCATATGTGCACATGAGGTCATCTTGCATACGCTTCAAAAGTGTGATTCGAGCTTTGTTGTTCCGCTTCTTCCAAGCTTCGAACGCAACAAGATTCCTTCTATGTTCACTTGTGGTCCTTTCATCAGTCATAACAGGTTCCTCCATGGAACTTGTCAGAGTGTCAAGAACTTCTTGTTCTTCAAGCACGTATTGGATCTTACGGTGCCACATGTCGTAATTGTCACCATCCAATTTGTCACCATGATTAAGCTCAGCAATTATGTTCTTAATAGATGTCATGATTAGAACTACATAGAGACAATAACAAAGAGAACATTATTGACACATGTACGATTCATTACACATTCTTTATTACAACAACAAATGAGCATTAAATAATAATTTAACTAAGAGTGTGAAACGAAAGATCACTATGTTCACAATCAGCTTCAACATTATCAAAGTCATATCATCATTTAATTATTCATTTTCATTGTGTAATACATTCTTATTTTCTCAAGAGAATACTTCTTTGTCTCTTAAAGACATCTATAAATGCAAATAGAGTAGGTATTAGCATATAAAATATCATACATATTGATAAATGAATAAAATTATGCAACTTCTTAGCATAAGATTAATGCTCCCACTCAACATAAGCAGATTTCTGATTATCATTGTTAATACATCTCACATAATCATTAACAAAGCGTAATAATCAAACTATTTTAAAAAATTTCACAAAATTCCAGAAAATAAATTTTCTTCAGAAAATTCCAGAAAAAATCCAGAAAATAGAAAACTTTAAAACAAGGCTGCTGTAAAAATTTCAGATTTTTCTGACGTAAGAAAGGTCTCCAAAACAGTCTAAATATTGACTGGTCAAACTGTTGACTTAGTCAAAGTCAACATTTTTTTCAGAAAAAAAAAATCAGAAGGTTGAAGACTGAAAAATTTAAAACATATTGTAGTAATTTTTCAGAAATTTTTTTGGTGTTGAAAAAAACCTCTGAATAGCATTTATACGTTAAATAATGTGGTCTATGTTGCTGCAGTCATATGATAACTTATAAACTAAGTACAAGACTTATTGCACAAAGTACAACAAAAAACATTATTACAGCAACTTCATCTTCTTCTTCGTTGATGAACAAAAAAACTTAAGACCATTACATCTTCAAAAAAACATAAGCTTTTCATTTCAAGTCCAAAAATTATGAAATAAATTTCGATGTAAAGCCCTTTGATTTTTCTTTCAAACCATATCAATAATTCACACTATTACTTAAAGCATGAAGAACGAAAAATTAAACCCATATGACATGGCAAGAGGAAGAAATCAAGCAAAGATTGAAGGCATATTCGAGATCAAATCCAACATAGGCTCTGATACCAATGTAAGAATTTGATGGAAGAACGACTTACTTGTTCAATCGTTGTGCGGAAGACTTGATCGATGCCGTGGATTGATCACCGAATATGAACTATGAACGTTGATCGGGAGCGAAATCACGAACGGTAATAGCCCACTATTTCACAACACTTATTTGCTAATTTTGATCAGCCATGGATTGGGAGAGAGAGAGAGAGCGCAAGAGAGAACTGAGGGCTCGTTTTTTTATTTTCTCTGCGTTGAATTGTTAAGGGGATATGTGCAGCCCCTAGTTTTCACCCACGTTTAGAAAACCAATTTTTTGTAACTTCTCCACAACCGCTCGTGCGGTTTTAATCCATAATTATTTGTGTTTTATTTTCTTATTAAAACACAAATGGACTGGGTTTATCTTGGGCTTGGGCTATCTTGCACATATCTATTTGGGCCATCTTGGGCGGATCCATTTAATTCCAACAATAACCTACAAAGAGGATGTTAGTGTTGGGTTATAAAGTGTAAACCAACATGAAAATTGAGGAGGAGAAAAAGTATAAACATTGGAGTGTTGGAGTAATTAAATCACACATGAATAATATAACACATAATTAATAAATAAATTGTGTACCCGATTTCAACATCCTTATAAGATAATGCGGAAGTCTCAAGTTGATCAAAAACGTCGACGGCTACTATATCTTCTTTCCATACTCTTCTCTATATGAGATGGTGGCTCAATGGAATAGCCAATATTTATAACCCCAAAGTTTTAGAGTTGAAAAGGTATCTAGCATTCTTTTCCTTAAAGGAAACTAATAACCATGTTTCATAAGAATTGTAATATCCTTATTTAATAGGAACTCCAATTTTGTCCTTTCCATTACGGATTCAAATTGGGAGAAAGCCTACACTTACAATCCATATCATACCATAAAGTGTGCACAAGCCTATAAATAGATCATATTAACAATTGGGCTCATCGTGCATTTTTCTACTAAATAGTACTATAATTGTTAACTCGTTTTATTAAAACAAATAAATTCACAATTAATGGTAGCCCGAATAAAAGTCCAACAATCTCCCACTTGTACAACATATAATTGGAATCAATAATTTTAAAATACTTTGCTTTAAAAAATGACTCTCGGATCAACGACAAGTTTTAATGTAAAGGGTTATTGGGAAGTGATGCTGCAAGAATCGTGCTTATCAATCTCTGTCCAACTGCAAGATCAATCTCCTGGTGTTTGACCTGAAAACAGAAACCACAACTAGCCGGAATGATCTCCGGCGAAGACCCTCAGGCATGAGAATAAGTACGATGTATAGAGAGCTAATCAGTTATATGGAACAATGTATTCTCCAATAACAAAAAAGTAATTACCTTGAAACGGTTGATATTGCTATGTATTTATAGTTGTTGATGAGAGATATAATTGTAGTAGGATTGCATGAAATCCCTATAATCTCGGATCAGATATGCATAAGAGATATTGTCCATGAATAACTCCTGATTTGTAGGGAGTTCGTTATGGAAAGAGTTGTATTCATGCCTGGACTTTGTAGGTCTTCACATACTATGATAGGTCGAGGTCGCCTGTTGGGTATTGGTCGACCTGACTGACGGATAGGATCGGGTCGTGCCCGAACTGAGATCTGGATCGTATGTCGGACGATAGTTAGGTCGGGACCTGGGAGGTCGGACAATGAGCTAGGTCGACTGATCAGATTGATGGGCCATGGGCCTGATAATAATTGGGCCTAGCCCACTGAGAATGTGGTGGCAATAATATGTAAATAATTGGGCTTGCTCATTGGGCCTAGCCCGTCACTTTTATTCAGTTCAGGAAGAAATGGGTGTATAAAATCAAATATAAGGCAGACGGAATGGTGGAACGATACAAGGCACGACTTGTGATTCTGGGTAATCGTCAAGTGGAAGGCATAGATTAAACATAAACCTTTGCTCTAACGGTCAAAATGGTTACAGTAGGAGTATTCCTGGCTATTGTCGCGGCCCGTGGTTGGGAACTTCATCAAATGGATATTCACAATGCCTTCTTATATGGAGATATGAGTGAGGAGGTATATATGAAGCTACCCTTGGAGTATCAACCCCATATGTCTGGCAAAGTATGTAAGCTCCGAAAGTTCTAATATGGGCTCCGTCAGGCGCCTCGATGCTGGTTTGCAAAGCTATCTGATGCATTGAATAAGTACGGTTTTGTTCAATCATAGTCAGACTATTCGCTCTTCTCTTATCAAAAGGACGACATCGACATACATATCTTGGTTTATGTTGACGATTTGGTCATTGGGGGTAATGATCCCGCTGCCATTACTGCCTTTAAAGATTATTTGTGTAGTTGTTTCAAAATGAAAGATTTTGGGTGATTGAATTATTTCTTGGGAATAGAGGTTGCACGCCACTCGGATGGGATCTTCTTGTCTTAAAGGAAATACGCTCTTGATATTTTCTCCGAAGCTGGTCTTCTTAGTGCACGTCCGGCGAATACTCCTATCGAGCAGAATCACCGGTTAGCTTTAACATATTACAACCCCTTGTCTGACACCGAACGCTGTCGACGTCTTGTTGGACATTTAATTTATCTCACTATCATAAGACCAGAGCTCTATTACTGTGTTCATATCCTTGAACGGTTTATGAAAACACCCAAGCTTTCTCATTGGCATGTGGCTTTACGGGTGGTTCGCTATCTTAAGGGACATCCTGTGTCATGGAAGACTAAGAAGCAAACCACCATTGCTCGCTTTTCGGTCGAAGCTGAGTATCGCTCTATGACAAGCGAGGCCTGTGATCACGCATATATTTCGATCTCTTTGTACATATTTTGTTCTTATTTATGTATATCAAATAGTTAGCGTAATTGTGGGGATTGATATTGTATATCAAGTAATTGGCGAAATTGTAGGGATTGATAGCGTGAATGTAGGGATTGATTTGTATCAATATTAGATTAAGATCTTATCAAAATCTCTAGATTGTATATAAAGCAATTGACGACATTATAATGAACAGATAAAATTCTACTCTCTCGCACTCTTGATTTCTAACTTTGAGCACTTGTGATGAACTCAAGCCCGGCCGATCCTATAGCAAGGTAAGTGAAGCGGTTGTCTAAAGCTTCAAATTTTTCAGGAGCGACTCTAGATGAAATTAATGTGATTATGCATATTTTTTCTTTTTTTCCCTTCGTATTCGTATTGCCCATTCAACATGCATAATTATTTTTGAGAATGTGGTACAAATACATAAAGGTGATCCGGAGTGACATGAAACATTTTATAAATGTTTGTTTCTTTAATTTTTTTTTATTTCATTGAAACTACAAGTACGCATTACAATTTACAATATGAAATTTTAAAGTGAAAATGACCAAAATAGAAAATGAAAATTTATTTAGGGACAAACTTAAGAAATGGATATTTATTTAGAGAGAGAATGGGTAATTTTTGTAATATAGTGAGCAATATGAATTTTTTCTTGGAATTTTTACCAATAAGCCTCTATTAGAAGGTGGAATTTATAAAAAAAAACACACATTTCATATTCTACCTTGGGGTTCATAAGATAAAATTCATTTTACCAATAAATCCCTAGCTCCCTTTAAAATATTTCATATCATTTTAAACGGCGAAACTGTCCTTCATTCTCTTCTCTCCTTTCTCTCTCTAATCGTAATTCGCGTGATGATTCTCTCTCTCTCTCCCTAATCGCAATTCGCGTTCACCGATCCGATCAATCCTTAGCCCCCCATGACGGATTCGGTCTTGCCGGCCAGACAGTGTTGGTTAGTGGCTGGGTGAAGAAGACAAGCTCCACGACAAATCATCTCGCCGTCGCCATCGTTGGCGGCTTGAATTTTGCAGTAATCCACGATTTTGGTATGAGTTCCGTAATTGTAAAAACACCCAAGCAAGAATTGACTTTTTGTTGTTATAATTCAAAAGTTTTTTGGGGATAAATTAGAACTGAAAACTTGAGTTTGTTTTTCAGAGAATAAAAAACCAAAATCAAATACTTGTTTCATGCTTTGCGATGGAAAAGGGAAAAATAGAAAAAGCCCCTCATTTGATGATGTTGGCGATGCCTTTTATGACGTGCTTGCTTGTTATTTGTGATTATTTGCTCATTTGGACTTGTACTTGTGATTGAAATTTGTTCATCGAAATCTTGGGAAATAATTGTGTTTGCCAGAAGGGGGTTAATTGGTGTTAAGTTTCAGCCGAATAATTTCACTTTCACTTTCTTGATGCAAGCTTGTAGTAAATTCTTGGGTTGGATCGAAAGGATTCAGCTTTATACCCTTATTTGTAATTTATCATATACACACACACACACACACACACACACACACAATATATATATATATATATATATATATATATATATATATATATATATATATATATATATATATATAATGGTGAATGAATTTTTCCTCATCAAGTAAATTTTTTATATATTGGTGAGCGAAAATTGGTTCAGCTAATGTAATGGTGAGCGAATATTCACTCAAACTCATGAGTGAAACTGTGAGTGAACCAAAAACGAATTAAATATTTATTTCTTGATTCTGATTTACCCCAAACGAAATTGTTTATCCAAAATATCAAAAACGTTCATATTTTTTTCTCAACTATAAATATAGTCCAATATTGTATAGATTATTCACATATGTTCTTCCATAATTGCCCTCTCTAAGCTTAAACTTAGGTAAAAAAATCATTTGAGTTTTTGTATTATAGATAATTACAGAAACAATTTTGGACATGATTCTAATCAAGCTTGTCTCGAGGAAAGGCTTTGTTTTCGTATAAATGTTTTGTGTTAAATTATTATTCTCATGTGATTAACCTTTTAGATATCACAATTGACATTTATTTACGAATGTTTGATTTACAAAGAAATGCAACTATAATAATAAAATAAAAATAAAAAATGAATTTTATTTTGTAATGTGAACTAATAGATAAACTAATTTTAATAGTAATTTATATCATTAATTTCTAAAATAAAACAAATTAACTAATTTTAAAATTTTTAATTATAAAAATGTCATGAGTGAAAAAAATTGGCTCACCAGTACAAAATGTCGGTTTTCGTTAGCGAAATTCTCGTTGATGTATGAGCTTTTGTGACGGGATTTCTTCAGGTGGGTCCGGATCTTGGTTATCAGTAGTTTCTGGTAGTTTAGGGCTTGTCTTTTTACCACAAAAATATGTTTGAATGCAGAGGAAAGCTCCAAAGTGGACTTTTTTAAAAGCACTCGAATTTGGATTATTTTTTCTTCTTAAAAAGGCTATGATTTAACTAGGACGACATGAAATATTCACCACGTTGCAAATTGATTTACCAAATGCATTCATTTTTTTTGTGGGGGGGGGGGTTAAAGCGTTTTAAATGCCCTGTTCAAAAAAAAAATGCGGCACTGTTAGAAAACAATACCTCTGAAAACCTGCACCAGATGAGCTCTTAATTATTGATATTATTTTTCAGATTTGCTTGCTTGATTGCACAGCTAATTGCCTTCAGCTACTAATCCAATTCTTTGTCCATTCTAGATTGATCCTTTTCTTTTTTACTGCACCATTAAGTCTTTATGATCCCATTTTTCATATTCATTACCAAGAAATATAGTACTACAAAACAGCAGAATGCCGCTCCAGTTACAGCTTGTACAGGTGCTATTGCTTGAGGAACTTAAGCTGCGAGTTTGAGGAGAAAAGGGAGCTTCTCATTTTATATAATCAGTGCAACGGTGGCATGGTTAAGGTGGTTTTATTTCAAAAGGAATGTGTCATTTTGTCGTGCAAGTGTTCTCACTGCTAGTGCAATTGTTGAGCATGGAAACTTCTTCTTTCTCCAGTTATAAGTTTTTTGTTGCATTTTGGGACTCTAACGAATCATTGTTTCATCAAATAATTAAGGCACATATTTTGGGTTTAATTGAAAAGTGTTTGGACCGCAATCCTAAAAAGAGGTCGAATATTGAGGAGTTGCTAAGCCATCCATTTGTTTCAGGAAAATCTGATATTGAAATGAATTTTGGAAATGAGTCGTCAGTGAGTGTGCTGGATTTTGGGATGTCTAACGATTATTATGAGTCAGATTCAGATTCAAAAGAACTGTGATGTGTGTTTTATATTTTTATATAACTGTGAAATAGAGTTCTCTATAGTTATACTCATCAAAACTGTGAAATATAGTTCTCAGTTATATGCATGTATGTGCCCAAGTATCAAGTGTATTAAAACTTCAGTGGTGTCCACGATTAGGTTACTAGTTTCTTGGTGTATCTTTAGTTGTTAAAGTTCAAAACTTCAAATTCCTGAAGGACAACGGTAGAACAAGTTTCACGGTTGTTGGGTTTGATGTAAATAACTGTGTAATGATTTTCACAGTTATTGTGCATAACGGTGAATTCCATTTCACAGTTATTTTTGTGTCATTCCTTTAGGACAACTGTAGAACAAGTTTCACGGTTGTTGGGTTTGATGTAAATAACTGTGTAATGATTTTCACAGTTATTATGCATAACTGTGAATTCCATTTCACAATTATTTTTGTGTCATTCCTTTAGGACAACTGTAGAACAAGTTTTACGGTTGTTGGGTTTGATGTAAATAACTGTGTAATAATTTTCACAGTTATTATGCATAGCTGTGAATTCCATTTCACAGTTATTTTTATGTCATTCCTTTAGGACAACTGTAGAACAAGTTTCATGGTTGTTGGGTTTGATGTAAATAACTGTGTAATCATTTTCACAGTTATTGTGCATAACTGTGAATTCCATTTCACAGTTATTTTTGTGTCATTCCTTTAGGATAACTGTAGAACAAGTTTCACGGTTGTTGGGTTTGATGTAAATAACTGTGTAATGATTTTCACAGTTATTGTGCATAACTGTGAAGTCCATTTCACAGTTATTTTTATGTCATTCCTTTAGGACAACTGTAGAACAAGTTTCACGGTTGTTGGGTTTGATGTAAATAACTGTGTAATGATTTTCACAGTTATTGTGCATAACTGTGTAATGATTTGCACATTTTCAAGCTGAGAATTATGTTTGTGCACAACTGTGAGGTCAATTTCTCAGTTATAGTTATGAATGTTGAGGTCACTTTCTCAGTTATTGTGCATAACTGTGTGATAGATTTCTCTGTTTTTATATCATTCTTTTATAGAACAAAAGTGAGGTCTATTTTACAGTTGTTGAAAAATAATTTTATTTTATTTATAAAATTTGAAATATATGATGAGTAAACTTGTTTGATTCGTCTTGGCGATGGGATTAAAACAGTGATTTCAGATAATTTTTTCGACTTTTAAATTTTGAAATATTGCATTTTAAAAATTTAAGAGAAAAAAAAGGAAGAGAGAGAAAAGGAGAGAGAAAGAAAGTGGGTAAGGCAACTAAGGCAACGTCCGCTCGCTAGAGAGAGAGAGAGAGAGAGAGAGAGAGAGAGGGGTTTGAGGGGCAATTTGGTTCAGAAAAAATTGAGGGACTTTTTGGCTGTTTGATAATGTTAGTCCTTAAAGGTAGTTTTTATTTGGCTGGGGAACTAATTGGTCAAAGCCTTTTTTTTCTTTATTAAAAAATAAAAATGAAAATATCCAAAAATTTATAATTAATATTGAAAGTGGACTTATAAATTTTGTGTTGCTCCCTCTAAAATAGGCCTATATCATATATCTATATATCTATAGTATAAATGGTAGAATGGGTGAACAGCTGAATGAATAGTTTTAAATGAATTTTTTTTCATTTTGCTCTCATACATTTGTCCCTTTTCCATTTTGCCCTTAAAAAAATAATTTTTTTTTAAATTAAAAAAAAAAACAAAAACAAAACAACCCGTGTCATTGGACACTGGCGTGTACTAGTTTCTATATACGAATTGAATAATTTTCAATGCCATGAGATTACTTCTTGGCCTGGGGGCAAGGCAAGGAATGACACTTCCAAATAACGACTTTTCACGGGCTAATTATCTTTTTCTTTGTTTAATTCGAGTAACTACACTAACCACCCTTGAAATTTGACAATTTCCCAAGGAGTCATATTCACCTTCCCCTAGTACACTAACCTCCAAGAAATTTGCTGTAGCGGTGTAACAATCTTTAAAAGCTCATGTATGTTTTTATTTTCACAAAATCTGGGGAGAAACGCGTTTCTCCGTCGCTTATGGAGAAACGGGACTTGTTATGTCGCGCGACATACCTAGCCACAAAAACTGGATATCACTTCATCAGCTTCTGGATATCCAGAAGTTTTGGAAAGGATAGCCAGAAGCTTTGGAAAGGATATCCAGAAATCAAATATTTTTTCTGGATATCCTTTACAAAGCTTCTGGATATCCATATTCAATGTTCTGGATATCCAGAAGCTTTGTAAAGGATATCCAGAAAATATACTTGGTTTCTGGATATCCTTTACAAAGCTTCTGGATATCCATTTCAAAGCTTCTGGATATCCAGAAGCTTTGTAATGGATATCCAGAAACTGGCTACTTACGTCGCGCGACATAATAAGCCCTGTTTCTCCATACGCGACGGAGAAACGCGTTTCTCCCCGGACGCACTCTTTTATTTTTAGCGAAATGGGCTTCCAAAGGCCCCCTAAATTTTATTAAAATAAGAAAATAAAACGTGGGGACTAGATTAAAACCATCACGGAATAACAAAGAAAAAAAAAAGAGATAAAATTATCCCTAGTGTATTTTAGAGCCTCCCCAATATCTATTAGTGTCTCGGCCTTTAGGTTTGACCGCGCTTTTGTCATATCTTTTTTTACTCGGGATAAAGTCATCCTTTTAATTATATTATTTATCAAAAGAGTGATAATTCACCTAATTTGGTGATTTACACCTATTACTTTTTCTCCGTATTGACGAGCCTCCGTATACTCAAACGTTGATACTTCATTTAACGAGATAATAGAGTATTGAATGATACTTCCTCAAACTGGTCTACTTTGAATTTTTGTTCATCGTAATATAATTAAACTTTCACATTTCTTAAAATAGTTTTATGAGGAACTTCCATTTGCTTCACCAACCAAGTTTCCAAGCTCTAACTACTATTTCTTGGATGACCAACTTTGAGCTAGCTGTTAGATAACGAAACATCCCATTAAACTAATAGATTTTAGAATCTCAGTTTTTCTACTTCAAACCTCTTTGCACGCAATCGTGGGAGAGCCTAACCCCTAACAAAAACTACTATATATACAAAGGGTGTTGCTAAACATTCTTGAAATATTCATATCTAGCTATATCCAATTCCTTCTAAGCTTTCTCGCTATCCGATTCAATTCGTGAATGTATCTTATGGCACGAAAAGAGTTCTTGCTTGTCGCTCTCCTCTCTTTGCTCTCGTATGCTTCAGCTGAGATTGTGGAGCACTCCCTAAATGTACTGAAAACAATTTATTTTTTGTGTTTTCCGCTTTCATTTTCATTTTTTTTTTTTTTGTTAAGTTGATGATTCATTGTTCTAACGTGTGTGTTTTTTATTTTATTAGGTGCAAAATTTGACTGTCACGCGGTTGTGTCGCCAGCAAGTTATTACTGCAGCCAATGGAAGCCTTCCGGGGCCGACTATTCGTGTTCGAGAGGGTGATACACTTGTTGTACATGTCCTTAACAACTCTCCCTACAACCTTAGTATTCACTGGTAAATCCAATTGAAACAAACAATTATTTTTTTTCTGAACTCATTTAATTTGAATAGCGAGATCTCTTACATTCAGTATCATGTTATCTTTTTTTTTTTTCATTTAAATTTAATAGTTAGTACGTTTCAGCTGACATAGATACAACATTATTTATGTACAAAATAATATCTTTTTTGTGTATTAATTGATGTCATCCGATATTAATTAATATTTGAAATATTAATGCAGGCATGGAATATTTCAAATATTAAGTGGATGGGCAGATGGGCCGGAGTTTGCCACCCAATGCCCAATCCGACCCGGACATAGCTATACCTACAGATTCAACATCACAGGACAAGAAGGAACCCTTTGGTGGCACGCCCATGTTCAGTGGCTCCGGGCCACGGTTCATGGAGCACTCATCATCCGCCCCAAAGCTGGCCGAAAATACCCATTCCCTAAACCCTATAGAGAGCATCCAATTATCTTGGGTACGTATTTATTAATCCCCACAATCCATTAATTTAAACACAAAATCTGGGGAGAAACGCGTTTCTTCGTCGCGTATGGAGAAACGGGGCTTGGTTTGTCGCGCGACATACTTAGCCACAACAACTGGATATCACTTCCTCAGTTTCTGGATATCCAGAACATTGCATATGGATATCGGAAGTTTTGAAAGGATATCCAAACCAAAATATTTTTCTGGATATTCTTTTCAAAGCTTCCTGATATCCATATACAATGTTCTGGATATCCAGAAGCTTTGGAAAGGATATCCAGAAAAAATATTTTAATTTCTGGATATCCTTTTCAAAGCTTCTGGATATCCATATTCAATGTTCTGGATATCCAGAAGCTTTGAATAGGATATCCAAAAACTGGCTATGTATGTCGCGCGACAAACCAAGCCCTGTTTTTTCATACGTGACGGAGAAACGCATTTCTCAGCAGGCCTACTCTAATTTAAATCACATTTGAATGAAAAATACTCAGTACTATTGAGCAGAAAATTAATTTCAGTATAGCTAATGAATAATTATGCAATAAATATTGCAGGAGAGTGGTGGAACGCTAATGTTATTGACGTCGAGAATGAAGGACTAGTAAGCGGGGCCGCACCCAATAACTCCGATGCATTTACCATTAATGGTCAACCAGGCGATCTCTACAATTGCTCTTCAGCTCGTAAGCACCAAGTTCATATATATATATATATATATATATATATATATATATATATATATATATATATATATATATATATATATATATATATATATATATATATATATATATATATATATATATATATATATATATATATATATATATATATATATATATATATATATACTCCATCCCTTCCAGGTCGGCCCTAACATTTCAGGGGCCCTGTTCAAAATTTAAACGTAGGTCTTTAAAAATATTTATCAAAAATAAAAAATAGTTTATGTTATATAATAATAATATAAAACTTATTTTCTAACATTTGAAGTACTAAAATCTCTAAACATTTATCAAACTTTTATTTATTATCAAACTTTTATCTAAGTATCACCCATCTAACATTTTTATTAGATAAATGATTTGCGGCAAAAAAAATCAGCAAACAGACATCAGAGAAAATTTAGCTTTATCAGCTTTTGTTTTGTTTTGTTGTGAAATAACTATCAAAGATTATTTATTGCCTAGTTGGAGTGAAAGATCTATAAATTATATTTTGTCTAAATGAACACATAAAATAGAAGGCTAGCCTAAATAAAATACTTGTACATAAATTTTTGATACATAACCTAATACCCCTGCCCCAAATTAAATATCTATTTTTTTTCAAATTTATTCTGATTTTTTTTATCATTCATTTTGAAATTGAGAATAAATATTAAATTTTTATCTAATTGAACTAAAAAAAGAAAGCTAGTTTTTTTTTTTTGTTTTTTTTTTTTTTTTTTTTGAAAATGGGTCCTTCAAAATTTTGGGGCCCTGTGCAATGGCTCTTCTTGCACATGCCATCAGCCGGCCCTGCTCCGTCCATTTAGTAGGTTCACGGTTACTGTTTACACGTTTATTAAGGAGAGAGTATTATATTAAAAGTGTTGTGAGTGTAAAAGTAAAATAGGAGAGAGAATGAGTGGAGGGAATAGTAAATTATAATGGTGTTGTGAGTATTAAAATAATGTAAGAGAGAGAATGAGTGGAGAGAATAGTAAATTATAGTGGGGTAGGGTTAATATTTTAATAATATAAAGTTTCCATTTTAGAAAAGAAACAAAGTGTGAACCATATAAATGACGCCCAAAATAAAAGTGTGAATCCATGAAATGGACGGAGGAGTATGGAGTTTATATATATATATATATATATATATATATATACATATATATATATATATATATATACATATACATATATATACATATACATATATACACATATACATATATATATATACATATATATATACACATATACATATACACATATACATATACATATATACATATACATATATACATATATACATATACATATACATATATATATATATATATATATATATATATATATATATATATATATATATATATATATATATATATATATATATATATTTATCAGTTTTGTGTACTATATTAGTGGTTTAACCGTACTAATTAACGCATGCTTAAGAAATATATTGACTTGTTAACTTATTGAATTTATACTTAGGTACATACAAGTTAAAGGTGGTGCAAGGGAAAACATACCTCCTAAGAATCATCAATGCTGCACTCAATAACCAATTCTTCTTTAAGATAGCTAATCATACATTCAAAGTCGTGGCGGTCGATGCCGCCTACACCGTGCCGTATGTAACTGACGTGGTGGTCATCGCGCCTGGTCAAACAACCGACATCCTCTTCACGGCCAACCAAGGGCTCGGATCATACTACATGGCGGCTCACCCCTATTTTAGTGCGGTGGGGGTCCCATTCACCAACACAACCACCACCGGAATAGTAATCTACGACGGTTCCAAGAAAACCACCCCTATCCTGCCGGTCCTACCAGCCTTCAATGACACGCCTACGGCTCATAAATTCTTTAGCAATCTAACTGGCCTTGTTAGTTCACCACATTGGGTTCCGGTCCCACGGAAGGTAGATGAGCACATGTTTATAACATTTGGACTTGGGCTTTCCGCTTGTGGCCCAAACGCTAACTGTTCAGGCCCATTCGGGCAGCGATTAGCTGCGAGCATGAACAACCACTCGTTTGTGTTCCCCACAAAATTGTCAATGTTGGAAGCCTTCTTTAGAAATGTTGATGGAATATACACCACTGATTTCCCTGATCAGCCGCCTTTGGTGTTCGATTACACGAATGTTACCAACAGTTTCAACCCGTCGATTATAATGACAACAAAATCAACGAGCGTGAAGAAACTCAAGTACAATTCGACGGTACAGATGGTGTTACAAAATACAGCTTTGGTGGGTATTGAAAATCACCCGATTCACTTGCATGGGTTCAACTTCTATGTCTTGGCGCAAGGGTTTGGTAATTACAACCCGGTTACAGACCCGGCTAAATTTAACTTCCTTAACCCTCAAGAAAGAAATACCATTGGCGTCCCCGTTGGAGGATGGGCCGTCCTCCGATTCCGAGCAAACAATCCAGGTAAACTTTATTATTTATTAATTCATTATTAACTAAGATTGAATTATTTGTGGCCAAAAACTAACATGATTATATATATAAATATATTTGAACTAAGAAAATGATATTTGTACGCAAGAAACAAGAGTTGAAATTGAGTTTTTCAAAGATTTTAATTAAATGTAGTTGACAATATTAAAAATTTGATCAATTTAGAAGACGTTTACGTGAAAGTGATAGTGGAATAAAGTCTTCGATTAATTTACTTAAATGGAAGTATTTAATTTATGTTTAAATTTTATTAATTATTTTGTTGAATAATTGATAGGAGTGTGGTTGATGCACTGCCATTTGGACGTGCACTTGCCGTGGGGGTTAGCCACCGCTTTCGTGGTGGAGAATGGAGGAACGCCGGCGTCTACATTGCCTCCGCCACCAGCTGATTTCCCCACCTGCAGCTAAAAAATATGATTTATAAATTATTTGTTTCCTTATAATATATGTTTGTTTAGTTTTCATTATTCTCTCTTCATTTCATTGGCATGTAAGTAATAAAGTCATATTATTATTATTATTATTTTGTTATGGTACCAAAAATGTAATATATCTTCAAGAGTGATATAAAGAATTTTATGCATCTTTGTTAATTAATTTTAATTGATTTGAAGTATTAGTTGAAGAAAAAATATTTAGAAATGAACTATAAACTTGATGAAATGTTACATCAACACATGAAAATTCAACTAAATGTGACTATCTACTTTAATTTAATTGAAATGTACATGAAGTGTTAAATGACAAACTGATACGCAGTACGATTTCACACAATTTTGATACTTTTCTTGGTGAATGACCAAAAAAAAATAAATTTACTATTCAACTTATAATTTCTTTGAAAAAAATAACTCATCTCCTATAAATAATGAGTAGGTCTGCTGAGAAACGCGTTTCTCCATAAGTTATGGAGAAACGTGTTTTTCCAAATATTCTGGATATCAGTTTCAAAGGTTCTGGATATTCAGAAACTTACAAAATGATATCCAGAAATTTACAAAATGATATCCAGAAATTACAAAATGATATCCAGAAATTACAAAATGATATCCAGAAACTTACAAAATGATATCCAGAAACATACAAAATGATATCCAGAAACTTACAAAATGATATCCAGAAATTACAAAATGATATCCAGAAAATACAAAATGATATCCAGAAATTTACAAAATGATATCCAGAAACTTACAAAATGATATCCAGAAACATTTAATAAATTTCTGGATATCCTTTCAAAAAGTTCTGGATATCCTTTCAAAAGGTTCTGAATATCCAGAACTCTTTGAAAAAAGTGATATCCAGAAACTTTACATTAAACCGGAGGAGATCTGCTTCAAATCAGTCTCCATATTACTCATATTAGCTAGCGACTGGGCACAGAATATAAGTGCAAGCCACGAGCCAAGCTTGTACTGTAATTATGAAATAGGATGAAATTGGGGTTTGGTGATTTGAAGAACGAGCTGACAAATTATATATTTAGAGAGAGAAAGAGAGAGGACGAACCCTGAACATGGCACCGGCGACTCCAAAGATGATGGCGATAAAAACAGAGTAATCAATGGGAAGGTTTTCTGGAGCAACTGGTACCGGTACGTACGGTCTCGCCGACGGTTGGCGTGGATCGTTCCGCGACACGTGATTGTTGTGTGACGATGTAGATGTAGAGATGGAAAAAACCCGTTTCTCCATAAATTATGGAGAAACACGTTTCTCCTTAGATTTTGGCATAAATAATAATATCAATAAGTTAATAATAGATATAGATAGAGATAAATATGAATGAAGAAATCTTTCATTTCATTGATTTTGTCAATATCCATCTCCAGAATTATAATCTTAATAATTGAACATATACTTTTCAACGTAACTAACGATGATAAAAATAAAATTAATGATTGGAAAGGATCAACCACCATAACCCAACTACAAATTGAGTTTTATAAATCATAATTTTTTATTTTTTCATTCCGTTTGGAATTTCTTGCACCAGCCTAACCTAGGAGGTGGTTATAATATGGTTCTTCGTATAACCCCACAAAAAGTTATTTTCTGTATCTGGTGAGGACCAAGTAAAACAATCAAAATTTGGCGGAGTGGGTCCAAAGACGTGACCACGGTTAATTAACCGCGGTTAACCGGTTAATAACCGGCGGTTAACGAAGGTTAAAATCATTAACCGGACTTAACCGTTAACCGTTAAGTCACGGTTACGGTTAACCGGTTAACGGTTAATCCGGTTAACCCGGTTAACCCGGTTAATAAACGGTTAATTATTTTTTTTATTTTTTTTTCAAGAATGTCAGATTTTTATCTAAAGTTAAAAAAAATAACTTTTTAATAGTTTTTTGAATAAAAAGTTAAGTTTTTAACACTTTTTGAAAAACAGCTTAAATATTTAACAGCTTCGTTAAATATGTAACTCGTATATGAACTGTTTTTTTTTTTTTTTTGGATAAATAAAACTATTTTAAATAGTTGTTAAGACTAATATTTTTTGCAAAAAGTTATAGAAAAATAGGTATGAATTTTTAAAGAAATGAAAACTTAACGGATTTAAAAGAAACGGAAGTATATAAAGAGAAATTAACGGTTAATTAACGGTTAAGTTAACCGGTTAATTAACCGGCGGTTAACCGGCGGTTAACCGGAGTAAAAATTTCTTAACCTTTGTTAACCTCGGTTACACGGTTATCGGTTAGGCGGTTAAGGCGGTTAGACGGTTAACGGTTTAGGCGGTTAAAATCCGGTTATTAACCTTACGGTTAGCCGGTTAACGCTTAACCTTGGACACGTCTAGGTCCAATGCCTATAATACCTATATACCTAGGCAATGCTTAAATATCTGACTGAAAATTTAGACATAATTTATAATATTATGATGAATTAGTATTAAAAATGATTATGTAATTTTTTTGTTTGTTTATTCAAAAAATATTTTTTGTATAATTTAATAAATATACAATATGATTAAAAGAAAAATAAAATAAAATAAAAAACTGAGCAATCTCTTTGATAGAGTGTTTTTCCGAAGAATAAATCTCTTTGATAGTTTAACAGTTGTATCACATTAAAATATTAAGTAAAAAATACAAATATATTGTCCCAATTATAGGATTTGCTTGTTTTTCATATCTAAACTAGTTTTCGTTGCAACCACAATACCTTATCTGTTTGGATGCTCGTTTAAGGTACCTAGTGCTAACGACATCCATTTTTTCAGTTAAATTGACATGTGCAATGCATGTGTGTGAATGTGTGCCCAAATTCTATTTTTTTTTTTTTTAGATTGGATTCACGCGAGTTTGAAAACATCCGGTTTAATTTGAAAAACGGAGTCGCCACACCATTTTGATTTCCTCAAAACTTTGAAAAAAGGTTTTTAGGGTTCGGAGGTTAAGTTACCCCTTGGAAAGAACGGATCGTCGTTCACCCAAGGTGCCTTGCCGTAGCAAGTCTCCCTAGATTCCATTTTTCGTGCTTGCTTGTGTGCTTTCTGATAAAGATATACCCCAATATTCTCCTGATATACACAAATCTTCCTTATAATTATAGGCTGATATTCTCGGATGTAATTATAGAATAGGATTCTTATTTCCTTGTGTAGCAAGTACATCATTGTATATATATTTGACATTTGTGAATAATAAAATATACTTCTCTCAAATAATTCTTACTCTCATATGGTATCAAAGCATCCGATCCAAACCCTAATTTTTTTCTTCCTTCTCCCCTTTTCAATGGCTGCCGCCGACAATTCCTATCTCCTTCCTAATGATGCTGAGCCCTCTAAACCACTCGTTGTGGTCTCTCTTTCACACATCCTAAAGCTCAACTCCACCAACTATATTGCGTGGAAACTACAAATTGAATCCACACTTCTTGGCCTTGATCTCTACCACTACATTGATGGATCCTTTCTTGCCCCTCCTAAACATCTTCTTCCAGCCAAGTCTCCCACCACAGCTGAGCCAACAACCCCCACATCCACTGAAACCACAGCCACCAAAACCACCACTACTACTACCTCCGCCACTACTTCTGCTGCCACACCAAATCCAGCCTACAATACATGGTTCCGCCAAGACAAATTACTTCTTGGTGCCTTGGCAGGAACCCTCTCCCCTTCTCTTGTCCCTCTCATCTCCCAATGCATCACCTCTTATGATGCATGGAAGACTTTGGCTAAAACTTATGCAAACCCAACTAAAGGCCATATAAAACAAATCAAGGACCGCCTCCGTTCCATAACCAAAGGTCCCCGTTCAATCACCGAATATATGCAAGAACTTAAGACTTGCGCCGACCAGCTCGCCTCTCTTGGCCGCCCTCTCGATTCAGACGATCTTGTTGATCGAATTCTTGAACAATTGAATGACCCCGAGTTTGATAATGTCATCAACGCCGTCCAAAGCCGTGACACACCCATCTCCTTTGATGAGTTGCACGAAAAGCTTCTCAATCGTGAACTCGCAATCAAACATAAACCCAAGAGCATATCTTCTTTTCCTGCCACCATCAACTACACCACCAAAACCCCTGCCCGCTCCTCTACTCTTCGCAATCCTTCCCCTAACACAGGCATCCTTCCCACTCCTAATCTGAACCCTACTGCCTTCACATCTCCTCGTCCTACTGCCCCATTCAAGGGCAGGTGCCAATGGTGTCGCAACACAGGACACTATCTCTCCCAATGTCACATGTTTCGCCAACAATTTCCTCAAGCTGTCTTTCCCTCTCCACCACCAAATTCCAACTCCAATCGGCCTCATACCAAATCTGCAAATACACCTACTGCCTACCATGCTACCCTCCCTAACCCATCAAACCCTAGTTGGCTTCTTGACAGTGGAGCCACTCATCATGCTACCAATGACCTTAACAATCTTGCTCTTCATTCCCCCTATGATGGCACTGAAGAATTGCTTATTGGAGACGGCTCGGGGTTAAACATTGCTAACACTGGTTCCACCTCTATTTCTTCTCTCTCATCTTCCTTTACTCTGAATAATGTTCTTCATGTTCCATCTATGTCTCGAAATATTCTATCTATTTCCCAGTTTTGTCGTGATAATAACGTATCTATCACTTTCTCATCGAATTCTTTTTTTGTGAAGGACCTTCATTCGGGACTCATTCTTCATCAGGGTCAACCTAAATCTGGCATATATGAGTGGCTTCCGTCATCTCCGGTTATTCATTCCGCTACTCTCTCCTCTACTACAACTTGGCATCATAGACTAGGACACCCATCTTTTCCTATTTTACGTTTTATTAGCAAGAACTTTAATTTAAGTATTCCTAGTTTTTCATCTTTCCATTGTAACTCTTGTGACTGTAATAAAAGTCACAAACTTCCTTTCTCTAATAATACTATTGAATCTCATGGTCCTCTTGATATTATTTACAGTGATGTTTGGACATCACCCATTCATTCCTTTGATGGATTTAAGTACTATATCATTTTTGTTGATCACTTCTCAAAATATGTGTGGTTTTATCCTCTTAAAAACAAAAACGATGCTCTTTCTGTATTTTCTCACTTCAAATTATTAGTCAAAATTTTTTTTAAACGCTCCATCATCACTGTCTTTACTGATAATGGTGGCGAATATCTTGGTCTTCGTCCATTTCTTGCCTCACATGGTATTTCCCATTTCACATCTCCTCCTCATACTCTCAAACATAATGGATACTCTGAACGTCGCCATCGCCATATTTTTGAAACAGGACTCTCCTTGCTCACTCACTCATCCTTGCCTCGAAAATTTTGGTCTCTGGCTTTCTCCACTGCTTGTTACCTTATTAACCGGATGCCTACTCCCACTCTCCATCTTCCTTCTCCATTCAATAAACTTCATAATCGTCCTCCCAACTATCTTAAACTACGTAGCTTTGGTTGCTTATGCTACCCATGGCTACGCCCATATACAAGTCACAAACTTGACCCTCGATCTTCTCCTTGCATTTTTGTTGGTTATTCCGCTACACAAAGTGCCTACTACTGCCTCGACCCTCAAACTAATAAAATATATACCTCTCGACATGTTAAATTTATAGAACATGTTTTCCCTTATTCTACCTCTGTCGACAACTCTACAGATCCTATTCAAGTTGATGAGTGGTGTTCCCATACTATCCCTATAATCCAATCCTTCACTCCTACTGTCCAGCCTTCACCTAATATTCCCCACCTCCTAACTTCACCACCTATTTCTTCCAGCACGTTACCTTTGGCAGAATCCCATACTCCTTCTGAAGCCACATCTCTTTCTCCTCCTTCCGAACAAACTGACTCCATAAATCAAACGCCTACTCTCGAGACCCAGGCTCCTGCCGATCCTTCCTCTACTCCAAATATTCCTCCCAGTCGGCCTGTTACTCGTCTTCAAAATAACATTCGAAAACCTGTCCAAAAGTTAAATCTCCATGCCTCTCTTCAAACTACCCCTGAACCCACGACCATCACTCAAGCCCTCAAAAGTACCACTTGGCGAGCCGCCATGCAAGCCGAATATGATGCCCTCATGAAAAACCATACCTGGGATCTTGTCCCTCCCTCACCTTCACAAAATTTAATTGGGTGTAAATGGGTCTTCCGTACCAAATATAATCCGGATGGTTCTATTTCTCGCCATAAAGCACGTCTTGTAGCTAAAGGTTTTCATCAACGCCCTGGTCTTGATTATTCAGAAACTTTTAGTCCCGCTGTCAAGCCTACTACTATTCGCACTATTCTTACTCTTTCCACAGTCAATTCTTGGTCTCTTCGTCAAGTCGATATAAATAATGCCTTCCTCCAAGGTTCTCTCACCGAGGACGTTTTCATGATCCAACCTCCAGGATTCATTGATCCGTCCCACCGTTCTCATGTTTGCAAACTTCGTCAAGCATTATATGGTCTCAAGCAAGCTCCTCGTGCTTGGTACACCGAACTCAAAAATTATCTTCTCTCCCTTGATTTTAAAAACTGTATTTCTGACTCTTCCCTCTTTGTCTTACGTCACAAAACTGACCTTATTTATCTTCTTGTTTACGTCGATGATATTATCCTCACTGGGTCTAACTCTAGTCTCCTTGACTCCTTCATATCTACTATTTCCTCTCGTTTTTCCTTAAAAGATCTTGGCTCTCTTTCCTATTTTCTTGGTGTCGAGGTCATTCCTCATCCGAATGGTCTTCTTCTTAGTCAACAAAAATATGTTCAAGATATTCTCATTCGTACTCATATGACTAAGGCAAAGTCAGTGTCCACTCCTATGGTTGTCCACCCCTCTCTGTCTGCTAGCTCTGGTTCTCCTCTCTCAAATCCGTCAGAATATAGGGCTATTGTGGGTAGTTTACAATATCTCTCACTCACTAGGCCCGATATATCCTTTGTTGTTAATCGTCTATCACAGTTTCTCCATTGTCCTAGCGATGAACATTGGACTGCCTTGAAACGGCTGTTACGTTTTCTAGCTGGCACCTCCTCTCACAGTTTACTCATTCGGAAATCATCCCCCCTTACACTCCATGCATTTACAGATGCGGATTGGGCGGGTGATAAAGACTCCTTTCTGTCTACTACTGGGTACATTGTCTACTTGGGCTGTAATCCTATTTCTTGGAGCTCCCGTAAACAACGTACTCTTGCTCGTTCATCTACAGAAGCGGAGTATCGTGCGGTTGCATCCACTACTGCTGAAGTTTTATGGATTCAAAACCTTCTTTTTGAACTTGGTGCATCTTCTACTGCTACTCCTGTTATTTATTGCGATAATCTTGGAGCTACATATGTTGCAGCCAACCCAAAGTTTCACTCTAAAATGAAACACCTTAGCTTGGATTACCATTTTGTTCGTGAACATGTTTAGAATCGCTCTCTCCGTGTCACTCATATTAATGGTGATGATCAATTAGCTGACACTCTTACAAAGCCGCTTTCTAAGGCTCGATTTCATACTCTTTCCTCCAAGATTGGAAATACTCCTCGACCGTCCATCTTGCGGGGGCGTGATAAAGATATACCCCAATATTCTCCTGATATACACAAATCTTCCTTATTATTATAGGCTGATATTCTCGGATGTAATTATAGAATAGGATTCTTATTTCCTTGTGTAGCAAGTACATCATTGTATATATATTTGACATTTATGAATAATAAAATATACTTCTCTCAAATAATTCTTACTCTCATACTTTCATGTGTGCATGTGTTGAAAAGAGAGGGGGGAATGTTTCAAGTCGTCTTCCGGACGTACAAACCATTTAGTTGGTTGTCGCTCGGGATTCCTTGAATTTTTATGTGTTCGGGACTTTGATCCCGTCCTCATCTTGGACTTGTGATCATCGCTCTTTGACCTTGGGTCATGCATGATCGAGAGAAGGACTCTCTTTTATAGTCCAAAATGGGGTTCTTTAGAAAGGAGTGTCCTTAGCCCATCGATCCTACACATTGAGACGATTGAGCTTATATTGGAGCTATCATGCTCGTCTCAAGTGATAATCGGAGATATAGGGTTCAAGGTTTATCCCTTTCTAAAGAGATTGTGGCACCTTTAATGGAAGAAACGATGTAAAGATAGGATCTTTACACTGGTTCGTTGCGAAGGTTGCATCAAGTACCAATTGGGGACTAGGGGAATGCATGTTAAAAATATGACATTTTAGTGAAAAGATGACATTTTTGGGTGTAAAGGATGCTATTTGTTTTGCAAATGATGCTTTTTATGTAAAGAAAGGATTTTTAATGCAAAGGATGCATTTTTATGTGGAAAAATAGTGTTTTATATGCAAAGGATGCATAAAGACTACATTTTGAAAGCAAAGAATGCTACTTTGATTGTAAAGACATGATTTTTAGTGTGCAAATGATGCATTTTTATGCATGAGAATGGGTTTTAGGTGCAAAGGATGCACCTTTAATGTAAAGAAATGATTTTTACATGCAAAAGATGCATTTTTATTGTAAAGACTACATTTTTAAGTGCAAAGGATGCATAAAGATATCATTTTTATGTGAAAAAAGAGATTTTTAGGAGCAAAGGATGCACCTTTAATGCAAAGATCACATTTTTATGAGCAAAGGATGCTTATGTTAATGCAAAGGATGCAAAGGGAGGGGGAAAATGATTTATATGTTCAAAGATATGATCTTTAACAATAATATACCAAGTCCCAAACAATATATAGCAATATATAAATGCAAGGAGCAAGAATCACATATAATAAATATAAAGCAAGATAAGGGGGTGAGAGGTTACCAATGGTGGTGACCTCTTCTTCTTTGGAGTTTGCCTAGTGGATGGACCCAACTCTTGGAGGCTTCAAGGAGGAGGGAGGTGGCTCTTGGCACCTTCAGCTTGCTGAATTTTCGTAGGGATGTTTTAGGAGAGTTTTTATGCTGAAAATTGTTATCTCAAAATGGGTAGAGGAGGCCTCTATTTATAGGCAGTCTGGAAATCGCCAATGAAGCCGTGCGGCCAGGAGTTCCCTCCTAATGCAGCCGTGCAGCATTATCCCTCGTGACTCAGCATGTTTCTAGAATCATGCAAGGTGGCCTTTCTAGAAGGTTTTCCATATTAAGGAAAACGTGTTTTTTTAATTTAAAGCAGTCCCTTCATCCCTCGGAAGGTTCGGAACAGTTCCGGAATTGTTCCTGAACTTTAGGAAAGTCCGGAAAATTGCCGAAAAACTTAACCGGAAGGCATGAGTCAGATTTGGGTACTTACAATGTGACCCATTTTATGAAGGGTAAACAGGAAATTCAACACAAAATCAAGTTAAACAACTATCAAGTTTTTAAGTGTCAATATGAAAAGTAAAAGGTGGACTAAATTAATTTTTAATAAAAAATAATTAAAAATAATCATATCTTTTGTTTAATAAATATTATTATTTTATAAAAAAAAAAAGTAAAAGGTAGACTAAATTCATTTTATAATTTTTAATTTTTAATTTATTTTTTTTACATTTTCAACTTAATCCACCAGGTGCAATAAAAATAATAATTAATCTATTAGGTTAAAAAAATCTTCTTTCTTTATAATGAAATAAGTAATTTTTTAATAAGCCCCCTTTTTTCTAATTTTCGTTTTCCTATTTCTCTCTCTTTTTATTTACGTTATCATATGATCATATAAAATCACCACCACCAATTCCTAACAGAACCCATCATCACCATTCACCCCGCCACTACCCAGTCACACCACCACCACCGCCACCGTTCATCCATAAAATTTAAAATATCAACAACCCATTTATAAACAAACCCCCCCATATCCAAATTATAAATACATCCATAAACCCGTATTTCTTCATCATTTGTAACTCTTTGATACCTCCTGAACCAACTTATCCATGAACCCATATTTCTTGTAAAATTCCCACCATTCATCTATGATGATACAGGTCTCTGCCGATCAAAGAAGAAGACTATTGATGTCAATAGAGACAAAATCAGAAAATCAAGGAAAGTAGAAAATCAAAATCAGAAAATCAAGGAAAGTAGAAAATCAAAAAATCAAGGAAAATCAAAATAAAAAAATCAGGTTAAACCAGTTCAGTGACAGAATCAAGGAAAGTAGAAAAACAATGCTGGAAACTGAGGAGCTTGATGTCTCAATTCTTCATGATTTACACCAGCAGCATCAGTCCCTCTTGCACGTTAACACGGAATTAAACTACAACAAAATTGAAAAATAAAAACTCAAAACTCAAAAATGGTTCTAGATCTGAAAAGAAAATAGATGAAGGGAAATGGATCTATATCTAGATTTATATTTGGATCTAGACATAAAAAAAGAAAGAGATGGTCGGACAAAGAGACGAGGGGGTAGAGAAGAAGATGAGGGGATAGGTGTAGACACCCCATTCTGAACACATCGGAACATACTTATACCACTCTAAGTCTCGCTTTGAGTCAAAAAGTAGAAATCCACCATTTCGTCATGTTTAGTTAAGTTTTGACTAACAACCGTTAGTTTGGGACTAAACTGCATACGAGATAGCGAGGAAAGGACAAAACTGTCCACAGGAGCAATATCTCGCCGCGAGAAAGCGTGTCTCGCGCGAGATATTCCCCCTCTGCAGATTGCAGACGACAGTTCCCTCGTCGATTTCAACCTCTTTTCGGGATAAAACTTTATCTCTCCGGCCAACCAATAGAATTGGGAGTCTGGAACCATCTTGAAGTGTTTGATCTCATCTTCAACACTTCCCCAATCCCTATAAATACTTGGTGACTTCCAAGGTTCAAGAGGTCGAAGAATTTTCACAACACACACATTTTGTTGGTTTCTCTCCTCGAAAGAATCCTACAAAATCACCCTAAAAACTCACCTCATAGTTTGTTTGTCGACCTTGTTGATAAACAAGCATCAAGCTCCAAGTCAAGGACCGAGGCGAAACTCTGTCCGTGTCAAGAGACGACTCTAAACTTGAGTCGAAACTCTGCCCAAATCAC
The DNA here is from genome assembly GCA_022495995.1 of Adenophora triphylla var. japonica. NCBI lineage: Eukaryota > Viridiplantae > Streptophyta > Magnoliopsida > Asterales > Campanulaceae > Adenophora > Adenophora triphylla. The sequence goes on along the minus strand of JAFEMH010003625.1, from coordinate 53,335 downwards.
CTCACGCAAGGTAATTCCTAAATCCTTTTCTAATTGATTGTTAGAGTGGTATAAGTCCATAGAATCTAGGATCGGCCTAGAGCCTCTCCAAATCATGGAGACGGTCTTGAAGAAATCGATCCTACATTCCGTTTAACCCCGTTAAATGGACCTTTGTTTATAATATTAAAAAAAAAATCGTTTTTCCCTTCTTTTGAAAACCTCTCTTTTCTTTAGCAAGATCGATCTCCAGATTGGGTGAAATGGATCCTCCTTGACCTACCCATTTCATAACCTAAGCCCCGAACCCAAATCTTTTTCAAAATGGTTTTCCTATTTTCTCCAACCGAATAATATAGGTGGCGACTCAAAAATGAAAAGGAAGAGATAAAATCATTATTCCTTCTTTTTCCTCACGACGCTACAGTGGCGACTCTGCTGGGGACTTAAAATTAAGAGGCTTAAACTTGCATCAAAATTAAAAGAGAGGTTTTCAAAAATTTAGTAAATTCGAATTTCTTTTGCTCTCAGATGAAGCATGTCTCGCGGCGAGATATCATATCTCGCGCGAGATATGGCTTCGGCAATCTGGTTGTTTTCTGGTTTCTCCTGTTCATCCCGTGGTCCAAGACGAGGGTCGAACACGCAAGGGGGATCCCAGAATTCATTATCTGCAGAGTTCTCGCATCTTAAGGCCTCCCTTAAGGTGTAGAACTCGAACCTTCGTTTCCTTTAAATAATTGATTATTATTTATAAACTGCGTGCGATTGGGTTTTATTTAATTAAAGTCCGGTCCATTGGGGATTCGGGAGTTGTAAATTGAATTATTTATCTCTCTTTCCCTCTCGTTATGTGGAACTACGACGGCCTGAGTCTTCCTAATTTAGGAGAAACGTAGGCAACCACTTGGTGCGGCCACTATCTGTTTTTCTTTTGCTTTAAAAAAAACTCTCTATTTTACTCTATCACCTAGATTGACTATCACACACGTGCACTCATATTATAACTGTCATTGCACTGCATACCCTCTATCAACCCGGGACCCACACTAAGGACGGATGACGGTAACCACCTAGTCGCCGGTCTCTCCGAAGTTGGACAATCCCACTCCGCGTATTCAATCCACTTAGATTGTCATATCGCGGGGAGCCTAGCCTTCCAGCCCTGCATCGCCACATTCTCATGTAGATTGACCTTTTTAGGATCACTCCGTGACCGATCGGTTTTGACTCGGTGATCTTTTCTTGTTTTTGACCAAAACAAAGCCATGCAAAATTGAAAATAAAAAAAAAAGAATTCGGAAAAGTCCCTTCGGAAAAAGTCCCTTTGGAATGACCCTTTCGGATGTCCCTTCAAAAAAAAATATGCATATAATCCTTCAAAAAAAAACAATCTTACATGGCTTTGTCTTACAAAAATCGGATTGATTGCTTAGTCGTTAGGTTCTGATAAAGGCCTTAGAAACCCCTCAAAACGGACTTTCCGTTCCGACAAAAAATTAGGTCTAAATAAAAAATCGACTTTCCGTGTGGTTATCTCGCGCGGGACAACATATCTCGCGCGGGATAATGCTTCGTTTCTTGAATACGAGCCTGAGCCATTTTGAGCACGCTTCCGACTCGTTGGGGCTAGATCACGATATCCGGATCTCTTCATCGGTTTTCGAAGCTACTCAACTTCAAGACTCCCAACACAATGTCTACCGGAAAGCATGTCATGACCAAGGAATGCCTTGAACAACACACTTTGCAAGACTTGACCAAGGCCCTTGTCGCTGAAATGGAGCATGTTGAGGGTTGGAGAGAAGCCTTTGATTTGCCTTCTACCCGCATTGCTAGGGATTTCCGAAAGATGGAGAGTGACTCCGACAGTGGACGATCGTCCGTACAAGAGGAGCTAAGTGATATCAAAACTCAACTTGCCAAAGCCCTGCAGCAAATTAACGACAATGACTCGTGGCATCACATGGAAGAATCCATCCAAGCTGAAAAGACGAAGATGCTGATTGAAGAGCTTGAGGAAGTCAAGAGTGAACTCGAAACCATGACCCAAAAGTGCATCAACCTTGAAGCCCACATTGAAGATGACATTGATGAGAGGGTCAAGTATTTCCTCAATACTCTCTACCGTGACCTCAAAGAGCAAATGGAGGAAGAATATCAGTCTCGCCACAACGTCTTCGTGCAACACTATGAGAACCACATTCGAGACCTCCACAATCAAATGGCTAAGCGAAGGAAGGGAAGGGTTTTCACCGACATCGGAAATATCACTCTCGGTCATTTCTTCAGAAGCATTCACAAGGATGGAAAGATGAAACCAATGGAAGGCTACCAACCTAAGAGGGAAGGTCGATCTCCACACCTCTATTGCTTCTACCATCAATGCTATGGCCATCACACCAACGATTGTTTCAACCTGAAGAATGCAGTCCAAGACTTGATTGACAACGACGCCATCAGAGTTTGCCCAAGTGGTGGAATAGTTTGGATGAGTTCAAACAAATGAGGGGTCTCTTTTTCTTTCAGTTATTTACTTTTAGTTGCAAAAGAAACGGTTAGTAGTCTAGTTTAGCTTAGTCGGGTACTACTTGCCCAAAGACTTCATTTGTGGGCAAGAGTATCAAGTCTGTTTTTCAATAATAGTTAGTCAATATTTCCCTTTTCAATTCTGATTAATTCTTTGAGATCGAGAAAGAAAGCACTGTGAATATCATAGAAACTTGCAACGAAAATGACTACTCCAAGGCACTTTGGTTTTCCGGAAGCCTTCCTGTCTGGAGAATGATGCTAGCAAAAGGGTACTTTCCTGGACTGGGGCTTGGAAAGCACTTACAAGGGACAACGGAACCACCACCGGTCCCCCAGCCTCACACAAAGCATGGCCTAGGATACATCATCTCCATCCACGATGAAGATGACGAAGAAGAGTGGGGCTTCACTCAAATCAAGTGGGAAGGAACCACCTACAAAGGCTACGACAACCTAAAGCCTAAGAATGACAACCTCAAGCCATATCGAAAGACACTCAATGGCTACTTTGTCCGAGAAGGGGAAAGTATTCCCTACTTTATCTTTTCAGAACCATGGACTGATGATAAAGGAAAGCGCCAACCGGGCTTTGAAATCTTCAGCGATTGCGATGCTTCTCCAGATGAAACCGAATCCGTCCCACTAATCCCCAATGATTTGTGGGGCACGAAGGCAGAAATGACAAGTGAATGGGACTTTGTGTTGGGAGAAGACATGCTGCGACAGTTCCAAGACCTGTGCCGGTTAGAAGACAGCCAGATTCATGCAATATCCAAAGGGATGCTCCAACTACTGACTACACAAGGCTGATACAGTAAATGTGATGAGCCAATTCTAAGCGGCACGTCACTGGAGGACCAGTTATTGATGAAGACTTCATGATCAAAGAGCTTGGTTGCACTCCCCATCCCCACAGGAAGATAGGCCCCGTAGCTTTTACATTAGAAGCAGGCTCCACCTCCGATGGACTCACTCAAGAGGAAATCGAGGCAGTGGCTGAACATGTATTCCCTTACTTCCTTAATGAAAACTTTGATCTTTTCGAGTACCCTGAGATTGCTAACATCGTGAATGATGAATTAACTAATAACAATCAATATAACGAACACGTTAATAATGAATCATACGATGAGATAGATCAAGAAAACGAACAAATCTTAAAAGAATTAGCTAAGCAAGTAGGTCGTTGTGGAAAGAATGGCCCTGTTGGCGACGAGGAAATGCAAACGGTTAATCTTGGGACAACGGAAGACCCCAGAGAAACAAAGATCGACAGCTTCTTCAAGGGGGAAGACAGAGAAACCTTGACGCAGCTCCTTAGAGAATATGTAGACGTCTTCGCTTGGTCCTACAAAGATATGCCTGGGTTGAATCAGTCAGTTGTAGAGCACAAAATACCACTGCTACCCAACGCCAAGCCAGTCAAGCAGAAACTACGCAGAATCAAGCCGGAATGGTCAATGCAAGTGAAAGAGGAAATCATGAAGCTATTGAATGTAGGGTTCATCAAAGTGATTGAGTATCCGGAATGGTTAGCAAACACAGTGCAAGTAGCCAAGTCAAACGGGAAAATACGAGTCTGTGTTGATTTCAGAGACTTGAACAAGGCATCCCCTAAAGATGACTTCCCGCTACCGAACATAGACATGTTGGTTGATGCCAGTGCTGCATACGAAGTCCGCTCATTCGTCGACGGTTTCGCAGGGTATAACCAAATTCTCATGGCAGAAGAAGATCAGCACAAAACAGCATTCATCACACCTTGGGGAACGTTCTATTACACGGTCATGCCGTTTGGTCTCAAGAACGCTGGGGCTACTTATCAAAGAGCAGTCACGACACTATTTCATGACATGATCCACAAGGAAATAGAGGTATATGTGGACGACATGATTATTCACTCAAAAGGGACAGATGGTCAACACTTCAGAGATCTCAGAAAATTCTTCAATCGACTGAGACAGCACAAGATGAGGCTCAACCCCGCCAAATGCTCATTCGGAGTGGTCAAAGGGAAAGTCTTGGGGTACATGGTCACAGAGCGTGGCATAGAAGCAGATCCCGCCAAGATAAAAGCCATCACAGACATGCCTCCACCTAGAACACAGAAAGAAGTAAAGGGATTCATGGGCAGGCTTCAATACATCAGTCGATTCATCAATCAACTGACTACAATGTGCGATCCTATCTTCAAGCTACTTAAGAAAAACGCACCTCAAGAGTGGACCGAAGAATGTCAAGAAGCATTCGAGGAAGTTAAGCACTACTTGACTTCCCCACCTATCCTGGTTCCACCGCACAAGGAGAAGCCCTTGAAGCTATACCTCACAGTTACAGACAACGCATTAGGGGCTATGCTCGCTCAAGAATAGCCAGCCTCCCACACAAAGAATGCCATCCTTTTCGTCAGTCGCAGATTCCAAGGCAGCGAAATCAACTACTCTCCACTCGACAAATCTTGTGCTGCTCTTGTTTGGGTATCACAAAGGCTGAAGCACTATATGGAAGCCTTCCCGGTCCGTCTCATTGCAAAAATGGATCCACTGAAATATATCCTAGACAAATCAAATTTGTCTTCGAGACTGGCCAAATGGTACTTCATGCTCGCGGGATATGATATCACTTACGTCACTCAGAAATCCGTCAGGGGGAGTGTATTCGCAGATCAGTTGGCCGAATTTCCTTGCGACGAAGTGAAGGGGGAAGACCCGCGATTCCCTGATGAGGACTCATGAGTATAGAAGAAGAAAATAAGTGGCAATTATTTTTCGATGGCGCAGCCAACATGAGAGGGTTCGTCATTGGAATGTTATTAGTAGACCCTAACGACATCTATACTCCACTGGCAATACGTCTTGACTTTGACGCCACTAACAACACCGCAGAATACGAAGCTTGCATAGCGGGACTTGAGGCAGCCCTAGAATGCAACGTGACTGAACTCGAGGTATTCGGGGATTCCCAATTGATCATCAATCAGACATTGAAGAAGTGGAGGGTCCAAGATCCAACCCTTCAAAGATACAATGCCCATCTCCAAGAGTTGGTGCAACAATTCCAAGATGTCTCGTTCCACTACCTCCCCAGAGACAAAAATCGGTTTGCGGATGCATTGGCCACACTTGCTTCATTGGTCGAAATCCCTAAAGGAAAAGCAGTCAAACCCTTCAAAATAACACGACGTGCAACTCCTGCATACTGCGCCGTTATAGATCTCCATGACTACAAAGACAAGTGGTTATCCGGATGTGCCACTGTTGGGAACTCTGAGGAAAAACCATGGTACCATGACATTTGGCATTTCATCCTAGATGGAACCATCCCACCTGAGACAGACCCGAAGACTCAGATCGCCCTTAAGAGGTTGGCCGCTAATTACGTCACACCGCTGGCCGCCTATTCAAGAAACATTCCCAAGGAAACCTCCTTTGTGCCACCGAGGAAGAGGCCCAAGAAATAATAGACCACGTTCATCAAGGCATATGTGGAACCCATATGAGCGGAAATATGCTCGCCAAAAAGATCATCAGACAAGGGTACTTTTGGCTGACCATGGAAGCCGACTGTACCAAAATGGTCAAGAAGTGCCACAAGTGTCAGATACACGCCAATCTTCAGCATGCACCACCCTCCTTGCTGTACCCTATGACTTCTCCTTGGCCGTTCTCTACATGGGGGATAGACGTGATTGGAAAGGTCACACCCATAGGAGCCAACGGACACTGCTTTGTCCTAGTAGCCATCGACTACTTCACTAAGTGGGTTGAGGCCACCTCCTATAAAGTTCTGAATGCCAGAAAGGTCGCAGAATTCATCAAGCACAACATCATCTGCCGGTATGGGGTTCCGCAAGAGATGATATCCGATAATGGGTCCCACTTCGAGAAGGAAACCGATCGCCTACTAACCGAATACAAAATCACAAGGCACAAGTCGTCTCCTTACAGGCCTCAAACAAACGGAGCAGTTGAAGCCGCGAACAAAACAATCGAGACTATCATCAGAAAAATGGCCGTCACTGGAAAAGACTGGCCCGACAAGCTACCTTTCGCACTGTGGGGATACCGCACTTCAGTCCGAACAGCCACAGGAGAGACTCCCTATGCCCTCGCGTTCGGAATGGAGGCTGTCTTACCGATAGAATTGGAAATACCATCGCTACGGGTTCTCCTAGAAAACCAAGTGAACGAGGTCGACTGGCTAGGAAGCAGATACAAAGAGTTGGCCCTGTTGGACGAAAGAAGGTTGAAAGCAGCCGAACATACTCAAGCTTACCAAAGAAGAATGGCAAGAGCTTTCAACAAAAAGGTCAAGACGAGGAACATCAGAGTAGGTGACCTGGTTCTCCGTGAGCACCGTCCTGGACCTTTCAACTCGCTAGGCAAGTGGGGACCAAGATGGATAGGGCCCTACATTGTGAAGAAGATATTCTCTGGGGGAGCCCTTCAGCTGGTGGACTTAGACGGGGATCAACTACCGAAGCCGGTCAACATGGACAAGCTCAAGAAGTACTTCGCGTGACTTGCCCTCCTAAAAAAAAAAGAAATCGCTCGCTAGGTTGAAAATCCCGGAAAGGACGACCTAGGCAAAAATTAGAGCTAGCACAAGAAAAGAAGCCCGCTAGATTGAAAACCCGAAGGGGCGGTCTAGGCAAAAGTAAGGGTGTGCATGAAAAAAAAAAAAAAAAAAAAAAGAGAGAGGCTTATCTCGCGCGAGATTACCCCTCTGCACGGAGCCGTATTTTGTCCTTTACTCAAAAATGAACTATGTTAGACCTGAGCCTCTTATTTAATTGCTGTAAAAGAGGAACGTAGGCAGCCTTCAGGTTCGGTCTAATCTAATAAATAAATCTACTTTTGTCCTTTATTAATCAAATGCATTTTCATTAATGACAAAAGGGAAATCCTAACCACAACGACTAATTTGCTAAGCTAGCAATCTTGAAAAAAATACTAATAAAAAAAAAAAAAACTATCGATCTATCAAAGCAATCTCTTGGTACTCCTAAAGATCTAGCCTTTCATTAACTTGGTAGGCCGGCGGACATGGTCTCCACCGTCGTCGTGATCCTCATTGCGCTTTGAGCCCCTCGAAGCAGGGCATCCCTCGAGGCGATCAAAAACAGAATCAAGACGATTAAAAACAGATCCCGAGAGCCTCTTGAAGACATGGGGTCTATCTAGAGCTTGCGTCTTTCCAGGCATCCCTTTGCCTCGCCTCTCGTACCAATCCCCATCAAGAAAATCCTGAGTTGGATCAGTTCGCACATTAGCAGGATCAGATTGAGCCTCGCTCCTTCGCAAAATACTACTAGCTACAAAAGAATCTCCTAGCAATGAAAGCCGCAGATCATCAATCTTCTCTGCACTAGGGTGACCGGTATGAAGAAACCAATCCAAGTACTTATCAGACAAGAAGATGCTTGCATTAAAAGTCCGAAGGTTCGACCAGCGATCCCGACTATTTCCTTCACCCCATGCTTGAGCTAGCGCCTGCGCAAACTCTAAACCAATATAAGACACTTCACGAGAAACTCCTTCGAAGAGATAAGTCTCCTGCTGCTGACCAAGCTGACGGAGCACCCGCTTGGGGAAATAAAAGGAGGAATCGCAAAACCCGGAAGAACAACCCTGTCAAAACCCTCGGTATTGGCAACATACTTGTTCAACCTCCAATAAGGTGGACACCAAAGAATGTCAGCAGTTTCAGTCTTCGCAATCAACTCAGCCCATTCATCCACTGAAAGATCCTTGATCAATAACTTTCGCGTATGATATGTGAAAGGGGAATATTCCAACGGGGGACCTACCAAAATGAGATGCTCCCTAAGCCAAATGGTCAACAGAAGAGGACTCCCTTGAGTCATGACACCGGTCCTATGCAGCTTGTCAAGACCATGCAAGGTCTCACCCAAGATTAGCGGAATAATGTTCCTAGAACGTTTTCTAGCCTGCAGAACAATTTCCACAAGTTGGGAGTCGACCAAGCCGCCCCTACATGTAAATAGAACATCTCCGAAAAGGAAAAGATCCAGAAAGTTCCGTTTATGGACATGAAAAGCGTCATCATCTGAAGCACCGCTGAAGCGTCCCGGAAAAGAAGAGCAATCAACCCACTTGCGGTAAACCAACCCATAGCAAGTATCAAGGGGGATCCCTAACAATTCATTCAAAGTCTCTGAATGATTCCTATTGTACTTAGGAACAGCAATCTCACCAGTCAAAGGCATATCCAAGATAATGGCAAATTCCTCCACAGTAGGCACCATCTCATTCAAAGAAAAATTGAAAAGATGAATAGAGGGATCCCAAAATCGAGCAGCACCCTGCAAAAGACTCCAATCCGGTTGGAGGTTCTTCAAAGTAAAAAGGATTCTGAATCCGAATTCTGCTATGAATTTATTACGAGATCGGTTGCGAAACGACCTCACGAAATCCCTTGATGCTTGCTTGAAAGATGCAATCACTTCAGACGATAGAGAAAAATCATCGACAATCATGGACGTTGGGGCAATCTCCTTGGAAGCCATGGATCGTAGGGTTGAAGAAGAAGACAAGAGTTTCACCCCAACAAAATATCTCTAGAGTTTGAAAGGCTAGAATGAGGTATCTGGCCGGACTACAGGGTGATTTTATAGGGAAAACTGACAAAATCCTATTCCGAAAAGAAGAGATCTCTGCCTGACTAGCGTGTCTCGTGCGAGACACCTTATCTCGCGCGAGATATCCCTACGGCAAAACAGCAACAGTTCTGCTCAAACAACAATCTAGCCCCGACTTGACAAAGCAAGTCTCGAAAAACCTGTGTGTACAGTTCATAACATGCAGTAAAAACACCAAGATGAGGGCTCAAAATTGTGGCCTAACGGCCATTCCATTCCATTTCCAAAAAACATGGAAAGTCGAGAAAGCTAATTAACTAACTAATTAGACCTAGGATTAGGGGTTAAGAAAAACCATTGTTTGTACTACCTACTTTGTTCCTAACAGGTACCAAAAGAAAAGAAAAATTGTCTGGGCCCACCCGGCCAATATATACAAATCATCAGAAATCAAATAAAGGGAAAAGGAGGAGGTCACGCCATCATGTCGCTCGAGCCGCCGGCACCTCCGCCATCACCGCCACGAGGGCTGCCATCCCTCCTCGATCTCTTGGCTCCGCAAGTAGGGGTCACCGCCGAGGCCACTGTCGAGGCCGCCAAAGAAGCCTTGTGGAACAGCCTCTCGGACAGGTCCGACACCAGAGCCATCAGTCCCGCCATCTTGGTCGCTCCACGATTATAATCGGTCGCGGACAGAGTGACCTGACAACCAAAGAAAAAAAATGCTCAGAAGAAGTCGGACATATACACTTATATGGACGAATACGAGATATAATACGAACAGAAACATACCGAAGAGACATTAGCCGAGAGGCGGTAACCCTCGGGGATCTGATCAGGAGACGGGATGTGTCCGACCATTGGCATGCTCCCCATCATGTACGTGTAGCTCAAAGGGCCGTAGTCTGGGGCAAAAGGCAGAGAACCTATAGCCTGGGAGGAAGTGCTAGGGGCTGAGGAACCTGAAAGCGAAGCGGGCGGATCCACGAGCATGTGATCGCCTATCCCCCACCGAGGAGGGACCCATCAATCGAGGCGAAACTCCGCATAAGAAGCCCGGCGATCACGCAAGCCGTCGCCGCATCACCCGCGAGAAGACTGCATAATCATCCTGCGGAATGGAGTGGGTGGGATACATCGCCCTCGGCGGATCCGCTGGCACCCTGTATGATAGTCTACCCCGGCCATGCTGTGGGAAGACCCGCTCACCAAGATACATGGTATCTCCCTCCAAAGATGCCAGCATCCTCTGCATTGCCATAGCATCCCGAGCACGATGCACCTCCCTCTCCAACAGGGTCCAAGGATATAGGCCCAGCCTCTCATACTCGAAGGTATCCAACATAGCCCGCGCCTTCGCCACTGTCAGGGTCCAATCCTGGTCCTCCTCCTCATCAACGGTCCGATTCGGATGGCCCCACCTCCTGATATCCGGAAACAAAGGGGCCCGGCTCTCCAACTCAAACCTATACAGCCCGAGAACAGCATAGCCCCATATCTGCACAAAGAAAACAGATCAAATTCAGTATGAAACACAGACAGAGCATACAGACAAAGAGCAGAAACAAAATCAAAAAGGCATACCTCCCAGGCATAAGAATACCCCGACAGAGAATCCTTGGTATTTCTACACGCCTCATCCATGGCGTGGTAGTAGTAGGCCAGCCCCGCTGAGCCCCAATCATAGCCGCTCACCTCATCCAGATCAACCAACAAACGTAACAGAGAAAGACGGGCCGTAGAAGAGTGGTTCGCAAAAAATAGTCTCGTAAAGGATATACCGAGGGCACCCCTCACCAACCGATCGAGTGTGCATATTTGGCTTCTCCGAGTAGGCCTCAATCAAGCCGGAGGGTGTCAACTCGCGAAATCCCTTAACCTTGTTAGGAACGAAGCCGATCAACTGCCTCCACACAGCTGGACCCTCAGGCCTATAACCCGAAAACTTCGGCAGGGGATCGCCGATGAACTCTAACCCCGTGATAGCCAGAAAATTAGTAGGAGTCATAGTCACTTCCCCGAAGCGCAAATGAACGGTGTGGGTAGTGTCCCACCACCTCTCCCAAATAGCCTGGAGAACTTGGGGAGTCCGCCTTATTCCCCGGAGATTGTCAACAAAAGTCAGAAGACCCGTTTGGGCCACCCTATCCCGAACGCCATCAAGGTCCTTGATCTTGTCCCACACCTCCTTAGCCATCTTCGGGCTCCCTCGGCAATTCTTCGTCGACTTATACGACTGCAAAACAGAGGAGAAACAGAGAGGGCAACATTAGAAATCATTCCATGTCAAAAAACCAATGAAATAGAAGAAATTTTTCATTGAGGCATTTCATCAAACACTTGGCGTGCGTACAAGAAAAGCTTGCCCAAGGGTGTCATTCGTGATCCGAATCAACCTCTCCTACAATCCATGATATGTAGGAGGCTCATACACACAAAATGCAACAACAATCATCCAAAGAAACACACAAAATCGACGCATGCAAGAGGAACCTAGTTCTAGGCATGAACAAGAACAAAAGCCATTGATGAAATTTTGAATTCAAGGGAAAGGGAATTCAAACTCAATGCAATGCAAGAATCAAGAGGTGAAGAAGAAGTTCTTACCAAGCCCTCCCGAACAGCGGTAGAGATGTGTGCGTGCCTATCGAAGGTGAGATCATCGCAAGGGTAATCCTTCCCTAGCAAATAGCTCCCCAAGATCGGATTCTTTTGTTCTTGAGCCATGGATTATGGAGGGAAAAAGGATTGGAAAGTGATTGGGAGGGAGAGATACCAAGCAAATCCACGAAAAATCACAAAGAAAAAGACTTTGGCTCGAGCTAGGGAGAGAAATTTTGAGAAAGATATTTTCAAAATGAGCAAGAGCTGCTGTTTATATGCCTCGACAGTACAAGTCTCGCGCGGTATATCTTATCTCGCTGTGAGATATACCTTCTGGAAAGTGACCAAATTGTCCTCGACAATAAGCGTCTACGCAACGTCAAAATTCAAAATTTTGACACATTTGCCCTTGGAAATGATAAACTAGCAGGGAAACGTGGAAAAACCGGCACCGCAAGTCACGGAACGAGCCAAACGTGACATGCGCACGATCGCCCGGTACGGCACCAGTCGCCCGAAAACCGAGTGGTTTAAAGATTAACTCAATCCACATGATTCAGAGCCCAGAAAGGTGAATCATCAAAGAAAAAGCTCGGTCCAACGCCCAAATAGGTGGATCGTCAAACCAAAAAGTCCGGTCCAACGCCCAAACAGGTGGATCGTCATCAGAAAAGCCCGATTCAACGTCCAAACAGGTGAATCGTCATCCTCCACGACAAAAAAGCCCGATTCGGAGCCCAGAAAGGCGAATCGTCACAAAACCAACAGGACTCAGAGGACCGGACAGGTAAGCCTTTGTTTTCTAACATAGTTCCCGCAGGTTCGGAGCCCAGACAGGCGAATCTTCGAGACAGCAGTATATTACGAATTGGGTCTTGATTTGATTCCTCAGTATGAATTTACCTTTTCAAAAACAAAATCTCCATGATTTTCAAATGATTTTCAAAATACCTAAAGCAGCCTTTTCGTGTTTTGGAGTCGAACTACGTCATGGTCTGATTCTCCGATAGAGATACGTAGGAAGCCGTGCGGCCCGACCATCCCGATGTTCAGAATGATGTCTTTTCTATCGTCGACATGACTTCTTTCATAAGACATGTCGCCGAGGGGCTCTGTAGACACCCCATTCTGAACACATCGGAACATACTTATACCACTCTAAGTCTCGCTTTGAGTCAAGAAGTAGAAATCCACCATTTCGTCATGTTTCGTTAAGTTTTGACTAACAACCGTTAGTTTGGGACTAAACTGCATACGAGATAGCGAGGAAAGGACAAGCGTCCACAGGAGCAATATCTCACCGCGAGATGGCGTGTCTCGCGCGAGATATCCCCCCTCTGCAGATTGCAGACGACAGTTCCCTCATCGATTTCAACCTCTTTTCGGGATAAAACTTTATCTCTCCGGCCAACCAATAGAATTGGGAGTCTGGAACCATCTTGAAGTGTTTGATCTCATCTTCAACACTTCCCCAACCCCTATAAATACTTGGTGACTTCCAAGGTTCAAGAGGTCGAAGAATTTTCACAACACACACATTTTATTGGTTTCTCTCCTAGAAAGAATCCTACAAAATCACCCTAAAAACTCACCTCATAGTTTGTTTGTCGACCTTGTTGATAAACAAGCATCAAGCTCCAAGTCAAGGACCGAGGCGAAGCTCTGTCCGTGTCAAGAGACGACTCTAAACTTGAGTCGAAACTCTGCCCAAATCACCTCACGCAAGGTAATTCCTAAATCCCTTTCTAATTGATTGTTAGAGTGGTATAAGTCCATAGAATCTAGGATCGGCCTAGAGCCTCTCCAAATCATGGAGGCGGTCTTGAAGCAATCGATCCTACATTCCGTTTAACCCCGTTAAATGGACCTTTGTTTATAATATTAAAAAAAAAATCGTTTTTCCCTTCTTTTGAAAATCTCTCTTTTCTTTAGCAATACCGATCTCCGGATTGGGTGAAATGGATGCTCCTTGACCTACCCATTTCATAACCTAAGCCCCGAACCCAAATCTTTTTCAAAATGGTTTTCCTATTTTCTCCAACCGAATAATATAGGTGGCGACTCAAAAATGAAAAGGAAGAGATAAAATCATTATTCCTTCTTTTTCCTCACGACGCTACAATAGGTCGAAAAGGGTAGAGGTTGCCGGAGTAAAAGAAGAGGCATGAGAGTGAGAGAGAAGGATAGAGAGAGAGAGAGAGAGAGAGAGAGGAGATTGCCGGATACCTGTATGGGTGAGGTCGCTGGTGGAGGCCGGAGGAAGGAGAGAGAGTGTCCGTTAGATTGTGTGTGTGTTTTTTGCAGATTAATGAGAAAGGAGATGGGAGGGGAGGGGAGGAGATGGGTTTTGTTTTTGGGAAGGGGGAGAGTGTAAATTAATTTTTTGAATTCGGCCCTTTGAAATTATTATATTCCACTTTTGCTTTTTAAAATTGTGCTATTTTACTTTTAATTGATCTTCTTATTTTACCCTTATAAATTATGTCACATGCATATCACATGCACACTTAACTGGAAAAAGTGGAGGTCGCTAGCTCTAAATATCTTAAATGATCATCCAAAACATATGAGGTACTTTGATTGCAACGAAAACTAGTTTAGTTATAAAAACCAAACAAGATAGTTGGGGTATTATATTTGCATTTTTTCCAAATATTAAATTACGGCTTATTGAATTTTATCATCTCAAATACTTTTAAATAAATATTTAATTTTTATTTTTTCAAACATTTAAGAGTTGGTTTTATAAAAAAACTATTTTTTCCTATTTTTAATGAAAAACATTTTTACATCGACATTTAATAATAAATGCACTGACACTCTTTTCCACCGACACTCTTTTATACTAATACTAACAATTTTTTATCCTAAACTGACACTCTTTTATAATGTTACTGAATAAGATATTCACTGATAATCTTGACACTGACATTTTTTTACACTAACACTTAATAATACATGTACTAGCATTTTTTTACACTTACACTAATAATTTTTTACACTAACACTGGCACTTAATAATACATGCACTGACAATATTTACACTGATATTTTGTTAAACTAATATTGACACTTTTTTACACTTGCACTTAATAATACATGCACCGACTCTCTTTATACTAGTATTTTTTTTACACTAACACTGGCACTAGCGAGAAAAACAAAACACGTTTTTTTTAGCTTACAAAAAAAATGCGTTTTTTTGTATAATTTTGGCAACATTTAAGCAATAGCATAAATATATAAAATCATTTTATGTTTTAACCATAATGTAACATGAATTGAAATGAATTAAAATTTGTTGTTTGAAATCTTGTTTTTTGAAAGTGAAGATATATTAATTTTTCAATAAATTGGACAAATATTATAGATTTTATTAATAAAAAATTATATATTCATTTAGAGAATGAAGGAGTAGTAAATTATAAAATTCTAATCATAAAAGAAAACTTTGTTAATTTGGTAATAAAAGAAAAAATATTAAATAAGTTATTTAACATGAACATATGATGTCGAGAAGGAAATATGAAATATCATTTAAAAAATATATTTTAAAATCAATTTTTTTATTTATTTTCAAATGTTAAAAAATGAATAAATATATAGGATGAATGTATATGTGTGAAGACAATCCTGGTGTTCCTGTGCAAGTGGGCGACCGCCCAGGTATTATGACGACCGCCCAGTTCCTATTTCAAGTGACGTGATTTCCTCTGTACAGATGGGCGACCGCCCAAGCCAAGTGGGCGACCGCCCATGCTCAAAGCCAAGAAAAGTTGAAACGTCTGTTGATGTGGGCGACCGCCCAGGTCTCAGTGGGCAACCGCCCATGACCAATTCTGACGAGATTTAGTTTCCTAATTACGTTTTTCTTCTTGATTTTATTCCTTGATTTTCGTTTTCCTTTTCCAGCAAGAACTCGTTTATCCAGGAACAATTGTAACATATATATTCTGGTGTTCATCAATGGAAATTCAAGTTTTGGGAAAATCATAATTTATTTTCCTACATGGTATCAGAGCAACAACATACACAATTTTGAATCAATGGCGGGGAACGATGCTATCGTTAATAATCCCCCTAAAATTGAATACAATTCTTCGTTCTACCTTGGTCCTCAGGATAGGTCAGGCGATTTTATTACCCCTACTCGTTTCAATGGTGAAAATTATGATGATTGGGCTAGTGATATGCAGACGGCTCTTGAAGCTCGCCGAAAATTTGGTTTCCTAGATGGTACGATTACTCAACCTGTTCTTCCCTGCACCACATCTGATTGGAATACTATTCATGCCATGTTGATTTCTTGGATCATGAATACTATTGAATCCAACGTTAAAAGCACTCTCTCGAAATTTAGAGATGCTAAACGTTTGTGGGACTCCCTTAAGAATCGATATGTTGTGGTTGACGGTCCACGCATTCAACAATTAAAGGCCTCTATTGCTCGTTGTGAGCAAACTAAGGATATGTCTGTGGCCACATATTTTGGTAAATTGACCGGGTTGTGGAAAGAACTCCATAGTCATGAACCACTGATCAATTGTACCTGTTGTGACAACTGCTCGGCTGCTCAGCAACATGCAGATCGCAGAGAGATAGGGAAGCTTCATCAATTTCTTATGGGTTTGAATTCCGAGTATCATGCCAATACTCGCACCAATATTTTATCTATGGATCCTCTCCCTGGTCTTGATAGGGCATATAAATTGGTGGCTCAGGATGAGCGGGTTCGTCTGGCCAAACCTGTTCTTGAAGATGTGGTTAGTTTTGTTGTTCGTACTGGTGGAACTCGTAGTCGTGACAATCCTGATAAATCCCATCTCACATGTACTCATTGTAAGAAAATGGGACATGATAGTACTACATGCTTTGAATTGCATGGATATCCAGATTGGTGGCTTGAGCAACGCAAATCCAATCCCCGTGGCGGTGGTCGTCCGCAGAATGGGCGAGGTAGGGGCTCTTCTCGCATCGGATCTACAACAACACCAGACCGTGGCCCTGTTAATGTTGGTGCAGCTGTTGTAGGATCTCCATATGTGGTTCCTCTTCTTCATTTACAGCTGAACAATGGCAGGCTTTGGCAAGCCTCGTTGGTAACACCCAAATCTCAAATGATCGCCTTCATGGTAAGTTTGATTCAGCTTCATGGGTAATTGATACAGGTGCTTCAAATCATGTAACCGGAAACGCCTCGTATCTTCTTGATTCTCGGACTATACCGACTTGTCCTGTTGGTTTGCCCAATGGGTTATCAGTTTTGGCTCATACTGAGGGTTCCGTTTGTCTGACGGACACCATTACTCTCTCTCATGTTCTTTTCATTCCAAACTTAAGATGCAATTTAATTTCAGTTTCTCAACTGTCTGACGATATTCATTGCACTGTCCAATTTAACTCTTCTATGTGTGCTATACAGGACCTGTCGAGGAACCTGATTGGAATGGGTGTTAGGCGGGATGGACTCTACTACTTTCGTGACACATCTTCAGCATATAATGTCTCTCTTACTGGATCACCTTCTGTGTTGGATTTGTGGCATAATCGCTTGGGGCACCCTTCCGAGAACGTAGTAAAGCTTCTTCCTCCTGTTCGTGGTACTTCTGGCAGTTTACTTAAACCTTGTGATACTTGTTTTAGGGCTAAACAATCTAGAGATAGTTTTCTTGTTAGTGACCATAAGTCTACTAGAATTTTTGAGAAAGTTCATTGCGATTTGTGGGGTGCATACACTCTTTCTTCCTCTTGTGGTGCACGATATTTTTTAACTTTAGTAGACGATTTTTCCCGAGTTGTTTGGGTCTATTTGTTTGTCGATAAAACCGAAGTTTTTCGTATGTTTATGGCTTTTATTGCAATGGTTGAACGTCAGTTTTCTCAGAAAATTAAGGTTGTACAATCTGATAATGGGACTGAATTTAATTGCATGCTTGATTATTTCTTCTCCACTGGCATCACTTTTCAAACATCTTGTGTTGGTACCCCCCCCAATAAAATGGTCGAGTCGAGCGGAAACATCGTCACATTCTGAATGTTGCTAGAGCTCTTAGATTTCAAGCTCATTTACCAATTTTCTTTTGGGGAGAAGCAGTTCTTACTGCTGCTCACTTAATCAATCGGACTCCCACTCCCCTCTTAGGCAATAAGACTCCCTATGAGGTTTTGTTCGGAAAATTACCTTTCTTTGACTCTCTTCGAGTTTTTGGTTCCTTGTGTTATGCTCATAATCAGAAAGCGAAGGGAGATAAGTTTGCCAGTCGTAGCCGAAAATGTATTTTTGTGGGCTATCCTCTTGGAAAAAAGGGGTGGAAGTTGTTCGATCTAGAGACAAAGAAATTTTTTGTCTCCCGAGATGTGAAATTTTTTTAGAACAATTTTCCTTACAGTGATTTGGCGTCTGTGCCTCATTCCTCGGATTTTGTGGAGATTATTAACCAAGAGGCTGATTTCGCCTTTCTAGATTATCCGGACATGGCAGATGTTGTTTCAGAACCTATGACAGTGGCTCCTACAGATGTACCTGATCCCGTGACTACAGTTTCTGCAGATATTACTCCTACAGAAGTCTCTTCTGCTTCTACTACATACACCTCCCTCTCTGAGCTAGAGGCTTTAGGGAGGGGCATGCATACGAAAGTACCCTCCGTTCTACTTCGGGACTATATTGCTGCTACTGTTACTTCTGCTAGTCCATCACCCGAACACTCCACTCCTATCGGCTCCTTAGGTACCCCTTATCCTATAGCTCACTATATAAATTGTGACAGTTTTTCTGTGAAATATCGTAACTTTCTTGCAGCTATTACCTTGGCTAAAGAGCCTAAGACTTTCCGTGAGGCTATGTCACAAGATGGATGGAAGGAATCCATGCAGGCTGAAATTCGTGCCCTGGAAGATAATGGCACATGGACTATGGTTCCTCTACCGCATGGTAAGCGTGCTCTTGGCAGCCAGTGGGTCTATCGGATTAAGTACAAGTCTGATGGCACAGTTGAACGACTCAAATCTCGCTTGGTGGTCCTTGGCAATCATCAGAAAGAAGGAATTGACTACACGGAAACTTTTGCTCCTGTGGCCAAGATGGTCACCGTTCGAGCCTTTCTTGCCATTGCTGCGTCAAAGAATTGGGAACTACATCAGATGGATGTGCATAATGCTTTCTTGCATGGTGATCTTCAAGAAGAGCTCTACATGAAACCTCCTCCGGGTTTTCATTCCAATCAACCCAATATGGTTTGTCGTCTTCGCAAATCCCTTTATGGCCTGAAGCAAGCCCCGCATTGTTGGTTCGCTAAGCTTGTGGCTTCCTTGAAACATTATGGGTTCTTGCAGTCTTACTCGGATTATTCCTTGTTCACATTCACCAAAGGTACGATTTATATGAACATTCTTGTGTATGTTGACGATCTCATTATAGTTGGGAACGATTCCGCTGCCTTACAGTCTTTCAAAAAGTATCTAAGTGAATGTTTCAAGATGAAGGACCTTGGCTCCTTGAAATATTTTTTGGGCATTGAAGTTGCTCGTAGCTCAACTGGCCTGTTTTTGTGCCAACGCAAGTATACCTTGGACATTATATCCGAGGTTGGTCTATTGGGAGCTAAGCCATCTGGCTTTCCTATTGAACCGAATCATAAACTCGGTCTTGCCACTGGTGATCTTCTGGATGATCCAGAACGTTATAGACGATTACTTGGTCGACTCATTTACTTGGCAGTCACTCGTCCAGACTTGGCATACTCGGTTCACATTTTGTCTCAATTTATGAATGAACCTCGCAAGGATCATTGGGATGCAGCACTGCGAGTTGTTCGTTATCTCAAAAGCACACCTGGTCAAGGTATCCTTCTTCGTGCTGATAGTGAGCTCACACTGCAAGGATGGTGTGATTCAGATTGGGCAGCCTGTCCTATTTCTCGCCGTTCTCTCTCTGGATGGCTTGTGTTTCTTGGTCATTCTCCTATCTCTTGGAAGAAGAAGAAACAAACCACGGTGTCTCGTTCGTCTGCCGAGGCTGAATATCGTTCTATGGCTGCCTTTACTTGTGAATTGAAATGGTTGAAGGGATTACTTTTAAGTCTTGGTGTACATCATCCGAAGACGATCAAAATCTTCTGCGATAGTCAGCCAGCCCTTGATATCGCCAAGAACCCCGTATTTCATGAACGGACAAAGCATATTGAAATTGACTGCCACTTTGTTCGTGATGCCATTTCGGACGGTCTTATTTCTCTATAGGTGCCCATCCGGTTCAAACCGCCGGTTCCGGTTCCGAACCGGCGGTTCACGGTTCCACCAAGTATTGAACCGAAACCGGCCCGGTTTGTCACGGTTCCGGTCCCGGTTCCGAACCGGCCGTACGGTTCCGGTTCCGGTTCTAAACCGGTTAATTTCAAAAAAAAAAAAAAAAAAAAAAAAAAAGACTTGGGCGGTTCGCCCAAGAAGGGCCCGAATGACTTGGGCGGTCGCCCGTGTGTCGATTTTAAAAAAAAACAAATGAAAGGCTTGGGCGGTCGCCCAAGATGACTAGGGCGGTCGCCCAAGTGTCCAGTCCTTCAAAAAAAGAATTACAAGTTAAATTCTTAACAATTTCTGTTAAGTTTTACAAAAAAGTTAATTTTTTGCAAAAAAGTCATATAAAAACTTAACTTTTTTTTTAAAATAAACGAAAGTATATAAAAGAAAAAGGGACGGTACCCTTAAATTTTATTAATTAAAATAAAATTACAAATGAGGGGGACAACCAACCTTACCCTTTTATAAATAAGGGGGGACATTTAGGAGCCTTTACCTCAACCTAACTATTACAATTAAATAAAAATAAACCTAATCTATAATCTAATCTATAAAATTACAATTAACCTAATCAAAAGTCTAAAGAGCGGTGTAGTTCATTCGGCTTCGCTCCCCGATGTATCTTCATCAAAGGCCTCCTCCTCCTCGGAACTACTTCTTTTATCTTGAAGTCGTAGTTCGGCTCTATGCCAATCGCCGAGCAACATTTGATATTCTAAATTATATGGAGACAACCTTGACCTTCGATCGGATAAGACATTTCCTCCTACACTAAATACTTCTTCTACGGCAACGGTTGAGGCGGGAGCGGCTAGGATCTCCTTTGCTATCAATGATAGAATAGGATAGTTGTTTGCCCTTCGTGCCCACCACTTTGCAATATCAAAATCGTCTATAGGCTCAAAAGAAGTGGTTAAATAATTTTCAAGTTCAATATAAGTGGAGCCACCTCGTTGACGTTTTTGAGTTCTAGAACTAATTAAATTATCTATAAAGTTAAAGGAATCGCTATCTTCTTGAGAACTACCACCTACATTTTCACTACTAGGAGGATAAACAATATTACCAAAAAGATCATAATATTCTCTATAAAGTTCATATACAATTTTTTTAGTCTCAATTACAACGTCTTTTGCCTTTGGGATAGGTCTATCTAAAAACAAATCAAAGCCGGTGGGAAATAGATTCTTATAATAATAATCTAGTATTTGTTCTAAACCATCTTCTCTTATCCTAGGATCTAATAGTTTAGCTACTAAAAACAATGGGGGAATGATCAAAAAATATTTAAGCCATTTTGTTCTCATCTTGTTAATACATTCACCTAAAATTTGATCATCTTTAAAATGCATAAATATGTAACTAATTTTAGCGGCGTGTTCTATAACTAACGGTGAAGTGGGATAGTAAGAACCGGATAATTGTACGGTAGCATCTTTAAAAACTTTCAAAATTTTCTTTAAATTATTACAAATATCCCATTGATGAGGCAATATTATAGTTGAATACTCTATTTGTTGAATAAACTGACACAATAGTTCACGAAAATCATAAGATTCGAATAACATTTTATAAGTGGAATTCCATCGGTTTGGAACATCTAGGGAAAATCTTTTAGGTGGGATATTATTTATTTTACAAAATCTAATCCACAATTTTGTTACACTATGATTTCTCATTATATAAGCAATAACTTCCTTAATTGGGGCTACATGTTCCTTTAAAGTTGTTAAACCATCTTGCACACATAAATTTAAAATATGACATATGCACCTAACATGAAAAAATTTACCACCAATAGATGGTTGACAAATATCAATGAGTGATGGTAGACTAGCAGTATTATTTGCGGCATTATCAAATCCAATTGAAAAATTTTTGTGAACTAATCCATATTCTTGTAAAACATTAGCAATTTTACTACAAATATTTTGAGCGTTATGAACAGTATCAAAAGATTTATATGCAATTAATCGTTTTTGTAATTTCCAACTAATATCAACCCAAGACATGTAATTCCTATATAGCTATGAGTTTGCCAATGGTCACTCCATATATCGGCACATATTGACAATTTTTGGGATAAATCTTTAAACGTATTAATTAAAGTTAATTTTCCTTGTAGATATTGAGCTTTAGTATCACGAGTACTTGTATTTTTATTAATTTCTTTAGCCGCAGGATTTAAACAAAGTTGTGCCATATGAGACCATAATCTATCATTAGTAAAATTAAAGGGTAATCCTTTAGCAGCAGTATATTTTGTCATTTCTCTTCTATACGTTGAATTATCAAATTTAAATAATTGCGAAGACATACCTTGTGATGATCCCGTAAATCCTTGTAGTTGTGTTTGATCTTGGGCATCTCCAACTTGATCGGGGTGCCTTGTCGTCAAGTGTCTTTTAAATGTCCTATAACCACCTCTATGGTAAAGGCAAATTTTTGAGGGCAATGGTTGCAAGAAACGGTGTATTGGTTGGTACCTTCAATTGGCACTTTTGAAAAGTGCACGGTCATGATGTCCGACCTTCCCGTGGTTCGACCTCCTCGTCCTCGACCTCGACCTCGGATTTGAGTTTGACCACCCCCTCACGCTTCACTTTGGGTTTGAGTGGTTTGAGTTTGAGTGTTACTCCCTTCGGTATGACCATGATCACCCATTGGAAATGTTGTATCAACTTCATCATCGCTCAAATTAAACGTTTCTTGTGGTAGAGGTTGAACATTAAGATTGCCCCAAATGGAATCATCGAGGGGGGGGGGAAATTGGATGCGAACTTGATACATTCTTTCCCTTATCGCCACGGCCGCCACGAGATGAAGACATTTTTTTGGTGAAAAGATGAATTTATGTGAAAAAGAGAGTAAGTAATTGAGAGTTTGAGACTTGAGAGATTGAGATGAGAGAGAGATTTGAGTCTTTGAGAGATAGAGAGAAAGAGAGTAAGTAATTGAGAGTTTGAGACTTGAGAGTTGAGAGTTGAGAGAGAGTAGTGAAAAAAATAAAGGGAGGGGGAGGGTATTTATAGGTTTGAGAGAAAAAGAAAAAAAAAACGTTTTAGGGACCAAAATAAAAAAAAAACCGTTTTAGGGACCAAAACGATTAAAAAAATATTTTTTTTTACATTTTGGTCACTGACCGTTATTTAACGGTCATTAAACATGGACCGTCGGATCAAGAAATGGACGCACCAGATCATCTAGCCGTTGGCGGTTCCGGTTCCGGTTCGTGAACCGGCGGTTCCGGTTCCTGAATCGGCGGTTCACCGGTTTTTGAAATCTTGAACCTTAACCGGACCGGCAAACCGCCGGTTCGCCGGTTCAGCCGGTTCACGGTTCGTCCGGTCCGGTTTCCCTCCGGTTTTTATCCGGTCCGGTTCCGGTTCGGCCCGCCGGTTCGGAACCGTTTGGGCATCTCTATATTTCTCATTCTTATGTCCCTACTAAGACGCAGCTGGCAGATATTTTTACTAAGGCTCTTGGAAAACAACAATTTGATTTACTTGTTAGCAAGTTGGGCATTCTAAATCCCCATGCTCAACTTGAGGGAGGGTGTGAAGACAATCCTGGTGTTCCTGTGCAAGTGGGCGACCGCCCAGGTATTATGGGCGACCGCCCAGCTCCTATTTCAAGTGACGTGATTTCCTCTGTACACAGATGGGCGACCGCCCAAGCCAAGTGGGCGACCGCCCATGCTCAAAGCCAAGAAAAGTTGAAACGTCTGTTGATGTGGGCGACCGCCCATGACCAATTCTGACGAGATTTAGTTTCCTAATTATGTTTTTCTTCTTGATTTTATTCCTTGATTTTCGTTTTCCTTTTCCAGCAAGAACTCTTTTAGCCAGAAACAATTGTAACATATATATTCTGGTGTTCATCAATGGAAATTCAAGTTTTGAGAAAATCATAATTTATTTTCCTACAATATGCTATCGAGAAATGAACTGGAAGTATCATTATAAAAAATATGTTTTAAATCAAAAAATAAATATTATTCTCGAATGTTAAATATGAAAAAAAAAATCTTACTACAACATTTGTTGGTATTGATTAAGTGTTTATGGCTAGATATATTTGATAGAGCAATATTAAATGTTACAATTAACATCACCTTCACCTCCCTCTCGAATTGAATTTTATTGGAGACATGTAAATTGGTTAAATTAAATAACTAAAATAAATAAATTGTGAGAGAGTAATTGTAGGAAGACAAAATTTAATGCGAACATGTAAAAATTTAAACTAATTAGTTAGATATTAATTATTAACTTAATTTAGGGCGGAAGGAATATTAAATTTTCATATCATATATAATATATATAGCAAAACTATTTAGAGGCTCTAGAAAATGCCACGTCAAAGGCCACGTCAGCAATTCAATTTTCAACTCATTTTTATTCCAAGTAAGACTTGATTAAGGGCATTATTGTAATATTATTAGTTAAAGTTAATTTGCAATTTAAAATAAAAATTCCCTCTTAATTAGAAGTTGATTGATTTAATCAGTTTTGAAATTTTGAAAACTAATGGTTACCTAAATTTAAGCACAATTTTTGAATAATTCAAACTCTTTAGGTGATAATTGTGGAGATATAATTATTAGTAATTTTCGAAATTTAAAATAATTAGTAATTTTTGAAATTAAAAATAGATACCAGACTAAATTTCAATTTAAAATAATTAGTAATTTTTGAAATTTAAAAGACATACCAGAATAAATTTCAATTTAACCATAAATTTCGAATACAGTTTCTAGAAATCAATAGAAATTCGAAATTTAAAATAATTAGTAATTTTCGAAAATTTAAAATAATTAGTAATTTTCGAAATTTAAAAGAGATGCCAGAATAAATTACAATTTAACCATAAATTTCGTATACAGTTTCTAGAAATCAATAGAAAATCGAATTATTTGAAAATAAAAAGTATTATTCATTTAACTTCTATCTAAAATTCAAACTTGTATGGATAAGTGATGATTTTAAATTCATCTATCTTAAAAACTGATAAGAGATAATTTGACAATGTATTATCGGTTAAGGATACAATTCATATCCTACTAAATATACATAAATATTCGAAATTATCCACTGTTGAAAATCAGTCCCTGCTTTACCTGCGCCAATATCATTGTGTCATCAGTGCCTATTTTCTTTTCTCGCCATCTGATTCAATCTTTTGTGCAGCTGACTCATCCAAGGTAATTTTCATATGTTTGTTGTGCTTCTAGGTTCATATGTGTGTTGCCTCTCTTTTATTTGTGTCATTCAAGAATGTATAAAACCAAGAAGGAGAGAATGAAAGTATAGAGTAGATTAGCAACAGGCCACTTAAATCATTTTCATGCTTTAAACAATCCTCAGCCATCTCTAACTAAATTTCTGAATAATATAATTTAAGAAGCGAGTTTATCAGAACCCATGTTTTGTTAATATAAATCCACAGATAAAAAGAGATGTATGTACGACTATAAAGATTAGTTACCTCCCCAGCAGAAACCAGCAAATTCAACCTTGGACATTCCTCTGCTTTTCAAGTCAGCCAATAATGTTTCGCGTCATCGAAACCGTTTTCCTACAAAGATAACAAATTTAAATTCATATTGACTGAAAATAATAATTTGCATCATATTTTGACTATGTAGAGAGTAAAGAGGTAGGTAATTACGGGAGTATGTGTAAGTGCTCCAATTTGAGTTGTTAGAATTTTCGTTAGAAAATTAACGAAAGTTTTAACATTTCTAACATTTCTAACTATTCCTAACTTTTCTAATCAAGCAAGGGTAAAGTGGGCATTGTTATTTAAGGTTAAGCCTACAAAAGAATCTCAAAAAGCAAAAGAATTAAGAAAATCCCGAATTGGTAAGTTGAAAAACATAACCAGTTTGATTTTTTTGAAAAATATTCTTTGTGTCCAAAGCCTGCAGCTGCTATTAATGAACAGTGCACGCTGCAGGAACCCTCCGCGCGGATGGTATTGCAATTTTCAGAGGGTTATAAATTGAGCCCTCCAGTCTCAGAAAAAAGGGGAGAAAAAACACAATTTGCAACTGCACCTTGGCGAAAAATAGGGAGAAAACAGTGGGAATTCACTTGAATTGCCACCATTTTCTCTTCAATCTTTCCCAAACCCCACTCACTCAAAATACTTTCAAAACACTCTCACACATACTCTCATACATACACCAATTCAAGCTCAAATCACCCCTTAGGAGGAGGATTAGAGAGAAAACATAGAGGACTTCATTGTTATCTACTTGTTTTCTCTTTAACCAACTCAAATCATCAACCCTAAACACTTTCAATCCCTAAACACATTCAAGCCTTTGAATCCATTCAAACACAAAACACAAGGAAGATAGGTATAACCTCCCTCTCCTTACCCTAAAATTCATTCATGCATGCATTTTCAAACTCCAAAATGTAGTTTGTTCATCTTCTTGTCTTAGATCCAAGAAGATCACCATGGAAGTTCATCTCCATGGATGATCTTCTACAAGGATTAACATTATTTCCAAAGTGTTCTTACTTACTTGCAAAGAAAACACATTTTCAAAACCCTAAAAATCATTTTCATACATCAAATCTCTTTTTCAAAGGATAAAATTCCCCTTCCCAAGCAAATGAAGTGCTTAGTCCTAATGTACCCCAAGGATGGTTTGATATAGTTGATTCACCACTAAAATGTCAAGTGATCACTAATCAAAACCTAGAGAAATGGGGACAAGCATGAATGCCAAACCCCCTTTAAAATCATGTTTTTCTTCTTAAGAAAGTTGCTGTCCAGTAGCAATTTTCTAAGACCTCTGTCCATGGTCTAATTTTTTGGACACAGATAAACTTGGAATTTAGTGTTGACTACAAAACACTTTTTGTAGCCAACATCCAGAGATTTCCATAAATATTTTTACTTTATTTTTTTCGTGAGTAAAACTCCCTTTTTCAAATTTTCCTTTAAAGGTCAGTTCATCAGTCTCTGGAAATCCAGATTTCACATCTGAGATTTCCAGAAGGTTTTGGTCCCTCAAATCATTTTCAAAATGGAAAATTATTTCACATCACTCTTATTTAAGGTGTCTGGAACAACTTTCATTCTCTGAGTTTCCTCAGATTATGAATTTTTAAAGCCCTTAAATCCATTTCAAAATAAAGTGTCCACTGCCTTTTTCATTCTGGCAGAAATGGTTTTCAACTTCAAAAAATCCTTTGAGTCTCAAAACTCATACCAAAAATCATACCAAAAATCATGGGATCTGTCCAAAGTCTAATAAAGAATTCCCTATTTTTACTTTTCTGAGTTTCAACTTATTTTGACCAAAGCAACACACACACACACACACACACACAAATGGTTTTTAATGCTTGGAAGACTCGTTTTACGAGGCATTCCGGGTGAACACTAACGTTCTTCCCGGCGTGTAACGTGACCTCCGAACCCAAATCTCTATTTCGGGCATTTTTCAAAGTTTTGGCCCTTAAAACAAAAATGGCGTGGCGACTCCGTTTTTCCGGTTTTTATTTGGTTTTCAAAGAAACGAAAAATCGAATATTTTTCGCGAGTTTGGAAAATTTCAACATCGTCACAGTGGCGACTCCGCTGTGGACAAATAAGCTTTTTCTAAAAAAAATGATATTTGGTATATTTGTGGAAACCATTAAACTTCCCGTTATCGCCTCCTAACACGAGTCGGGAATAAATTGTGGTTTAACAATCCCACGTACTGGTATCATTGTTTTCAAAAAAAAAAAGCTTTTGAGGGTCAAGCTTCCGTCCCGGCATTTAAAATCATTTGTGGTGTGTGTCGATTTTTCACATTTTCGTGTTGTTTTGGCCGCCTCGGAAAAGTCAAAATTTTGACTGTCGGACCCGTTGCCTCGAATTTTGAATTATGTGTTTATGTGCTTATGTGTGCATTTACTTTCAAAAAAAATTCAAAAAAAAAGAATTTCAAAAAAAAAAAGGAGTTTCAAAAAAAAAGAAAATTTTCAAAAAAAAAAAATCATGCATCATACTTTTTAAGACACATGAAAAATTTCTATTTTACTCAGAAAAAGAAGATAGACTGCTTGCACACTACGCGCACGTGACCGTACACTGCACACTACGTCCCTAACCCGGGGAAATCCTTGTCGCGGCCCGTTTGGTCTTATTACGCCTCTCGGTGCAAGCACAGGACTACCCAAACATCCCATGGAGCCTCGTGTCGACCATGCACTTGTCCGTGACACACTTTGTCCGAGACCCGGTTAGTTTTTAGTTTGGTCTGTGTCATGCCCTGTCTGTGTATAGACCTTTTCTTTCAAGCCTTTGTCGGCATACCGACTCAATATCTTTCGGGGACCCTAATCAGTTGAACTCATGCCGGTTTTTCGCCGCATACTTTGACCAAGATATTGACCGGCGCCTTGACTTCGGCTCTGACTGGCACAAATTATACACAGACTCCCAGCATGACACTGAGTCATCAAGGATTAATGATTATTCCATGCCTAATTACGGCCTAATTGACGACAAGTCAAGATCAATTGTGGACATTCATCAGTCCAAATCATGCCGACTTTTCGTCGAGCCCTCGGACATGATCTTGACCTTTGACGTCAGCTTTGTCCGTAATTTACATCGAATGCTCGTTAAGACTCGATTACCCGCCAGACTTTTAGGATCGTTTTTCTTTCGGTCGGTGGGACCCACTTGCCCTATAGGACCCTCGCCCGGGGCAGTCCACCCTGGGAGGTCGAAATACAGGTGGAATACGAGGGGCTTATAGACGTAGTGACGGGGCCCACTGATCCAGGATCCATAGTAGTTTGCGAAAAAGAAGAGCAATCTTTTCCAACCGATTAGGTTAATAAAACATGTTTTAAGTAAACAAGAACAAATAACTGCATGTTGCATGAGTCCAAAGCCCAAACACCTACCCTCCTTCCTTCCCAGACATCTGAACCCTCGTGTCTTTCCCCCCGCAGCTCCTCACAAAGGTTGGTTTCGGGCACCGGGTGTCACGATCCGAAACCTAGGCACCATTTTACTCACGTGTTGGGCACGTGGAGCGGGGCCGTAGCATTTTATTGGTTGCATTTCATAACAACTGAGATTTTTATGTGTTAGTTTTAACATTTTAATAATTGATTTGACATTTTAGTGATGCTAATAAAATAATTTTAATTATTTAATGCCTAGATGGAATAAATAAGAGTTTTGCATTGGATACTTTAATTGTGGAAAATTTAAATAAATGTTTATATAAAGTTGAGGGCCTAGGTGTAATTGTAAGGTGAAGGGGTTAATTGTTACAACTTAAATCATATAGGGGCTAAGGGGTAACATTTGTGTATATATATATATAAGTATATATCTATCTCCTTCTTTTCATTTCCATGGCATTTTCCACGGTGGTATTCCAGAGAGGTCGGTTAAAAGAAAGAAAATTACTTCCTCCATTCCAAAACCCATTTCCTATTATATCTTCTAAAAATTATTGAAAATCAATCGTGAGTCCGTTTTGCGATCCGTCTGCGGCGGAGCAATCAGGAAGGCGAGGAGAACGTTTAGAGACGATCAGATCGTCTTTCCGTTTCAACATATTTTTAAGTAAGTTATTATGATTTCTTTCGAATAATTGTTCATACTACGAGAAATGATGATATTACGTGTTTTAAATGATATTTGATATCCTGGGATCAATATATGTTTGACCTTTTGGTAAATATCGGATTTATTGGGATTGTAGGAATAAAAAGAAAATGGATTGATTGATTAGGATAATATTGGCTTGGAAGTGAGAAAGTATTTTCATATATATGGTGTTATCTTGATATGATTGTTGGGATTTTCGTCAATTTTTATGACTGAACATAACTAGAGAAGTTTGGGTTTGAAATGAGTATGGGATTTTCGGGTAATTTTTCTTGGCTAGGGAAATGAAAGGAATTTAAGTGATATTCATGATTGTTATAATAATTAGTCCATTAAAATACCTTTGGGAATAAATAGGAAAGGTTGTATATAAACTTGATATTATGTGTTATAAGTGAATTTGCGATAGGTTGAAATATTTATTTTGGTGGTTGATTTAAAATGGCACCTAGGGATGAAAGGATATGGTTTAGATTCCTTATAATGAAGTTAAATAAGGTTGTATGGATACTGTTGTGATAATTGGGATAAAAATGATATGGTTGTTAAATATAAATATGTCACCTGGCAGAGGGAGTATAATTATAATCTAAATATATATCTAGTGAAGTTGGTTTGGTTGAAATGTAAAGAGAATGGAGTTGGGATGAAATAGAATGTTGGGAATTTTAGAGCCATTTTAGGTAAGTTGTCATGGTTTTCCTTTCTATGTTGAGCATATGCTTTGATTGATGTCTCAAAAGTGTTAAAAGTTTTGTCGAACTTGGTTGATTATGTGTTTTGGCTTGGGAAAAATGGTAGAGAAGCTTGGGGTTGATGAACATGGAAAAATCAATGGAATAGTTAATCACCTTTGGGATTAGTGAAGTATAAATGTTATAAACCATGGATTGAGTGTTGTTATGAGTAAAAAATGATATTTAAACTATTTTTGGTATGATTGGAACTGGTATTGGCCTTGGAAAAACAGAGGAAGGTGGAAGAAAAATGGATTTGGTAGAACATTACTGATGTCTGCGATCTGGAATTTGATTTTGGCCTTGGCACGAGTCGTGCCAAGGAGCACGAGTCGTACCCTTCTTGCCACTCGTGACAACGAGTCGTGAACAATGGTCCAAGTCGTTCTGAGTAACATGGGGAGAAAAGGCACGAGTCGTGCCAAGGGGCACGAGTCGTGCCCTACATCAGAAATTCTGAATTAACTTTTAAATCTTAGAAACCTATTCACTTAGAACAAGATTGAACCCTCTTCAGCGTAGGATGAATTAGAACACTTTAGCTACATAATGAGGTCTCACGTAGTGAAAATGAAATTGGGGAAGTAGTCTAAATACCGCGTTGAACCGGGTTGAAAGTCATTGTGGTTTGAGAGCCAAAGTTTATAGAAATTTGGTATTTGATTATGGAATTTGAAAAGGAAGTCGTGAAATGTGATATTGTGAACGCGTAGAGT
The DNA here is from genome assembly GCA_022495995.1 of Adenophora triphylla var. japonica. Taxonomy (NCBI): domain Eukaryota; kingdom Viridiplantae; phylum Streptophyta; class Magnoliopsida; order Asterales; family Campanulaceae; genus Adenophora; species Adenophora triphylla. Next base: position 22,229 of record JAFEMH010003625.1, on the reverse strand, counting down.
ACTTGTATGTTGTTATACTCTACGTGATTACTTTGAAAATGGTTATATGTTAAAATGGTGCGTGAAATAATTGTTGCACGACATCATTGGTTGGATCATGAGCATACATATTATTTGTTAATTATGGTAACTCAATGGTGTATATATATATGTGGCACTAATTGAAGATAAACATGAGTAATTGTACCATGTTTTATACTGTTCAACATGAGTAATTGTACCATGTTTTATACTGTTCAACATGAGTAATTGTACCATGTTTTATACTGTTCAACATGAGTAATTCTACCATGTTTTATACTGTTCAACATGAGTAATTATACCATGTTATATATATTGATATCCTATTGGGTGGATTTGACTTCAAGTAACTGTTATGTGCTTGAATGTGATTATGGTTATGTTTAATATCAGCTGATATTTCGGGGGTATAATGGAATACGACCACTTATGAGAAGTTGTAACATAAGGTGCTCGGGTTTCATTATACCTGTGTCCGTTTCCACCCCACTGTGGCCACAGTTTGGGGCTCAGTTACTATGGATATGCCTAAGCAGTTCATAGGATACTGATACCTTACATGGTTCCCTAAAAAATGGGTCTTGTAAGGTGTGAATAGGCCTAAGCCGTTCACATATATAGAGGATGGGTTCCCATGAGGATGTATGCCCATACCCACGCAGTACGACTTATTGTTCAGACGGGAAAAAGGTAAGGTCAGGTAACGTAATGTGTTTACCGTATTCCAAATATGATGTGGAACAACTTGTTTACGTGTTGCATCTTATTTGGCATCTTGCTGCATGCATAATAGCTTACTGAGATTCTTTCTCACCCCTTCTCCCTTTAATTTTTTTAGATTCAGCTGAGACAGGTAGACCAGACCGGTGAGGCCGGGGAGGAGTTTGGACCATCTCTTGGGTTGTCAGGGTATGATATGATAGGGAGTTGGGAATGCAGTTGTGGTTATTATTAATTTATGGAGAATTTCATTGTTTAAAGCTTTTATAAATACTTTCAGTTGTAAATTAAAACAGGTTATCATTTTTTTAAGCAGGTTGACGTCACCTCCTAGTGGAGTGGTCATGTGGTTTTATTTTCAAAAGTTTAATCGACTTTCAGTATACTTAAAGGAAAAGTTAAAATTTTTAGGAGGTGGTTTGGGGACCCTCCAACTGGGGCACGATTTTATAGGTCCCGGGGTTGGGGAGGCCCTCACACCGGGTCACCGTTTGATCAGTTGGGAAGAGTCAAGCGCGTCATCGGCTTCACCGTTTGTTCCGAATCCAGTATTCAGAATGTCTGCATCAGCCGGTAATGATGGGGACAATGTTACTCCGCCTCCCGGGACCCCTCAGACAGAACAACAGTGGAATCAGTTAGCAGAACAGATGAGACTGCGACAATCCGGGCCTTCGCAGCAACAGTTCAAAGGGCCTTATGGAGGCTATTAAAAGCCATGGTTTGGTCGCCAGCCACAATCCCGATGGCACCTTCACCGTGGAAGAAGAAGAGGATGCCAATCCCACTCTCAGTCGCCCCTATTACTCCAGGATGCCACCACCCACCTCCTATGGTATCACTACTAGAACCCATGCTCCTCGATCTTCGGGTCAGCCAGCCCCCCAGCTTCAGACCACTGGATCCACGCAGCCCGACGGCACAAATCAGTTCACAGTCCCTCAGTGGGGACAAAGCCAGTACGGAATGTCTTCTCATGGTTGGGGTTATCTCGGAATGCCGCAGCTAATTGGGATCCCGCCTCAGTTTGGAACTGATCAATCCGGGCCTTCGCAGCAACAGTTCAAAGGGCCACAACAACAGTTCGGCATGCCTCAACAGCCGTCAGGAGCCCCTCCTCAGAATGATGTTAGCTCAGCTGCTCCTCCCACAGCTTTCACCAACCCATTCCTCACTCAGGGTTCGATGGGTTACCAAACCTCTGTTGGTGTAATGCCCTAGGCTTTAGTTATGTTTAACTGAAAACCGTTATGTATCATCTTTATCGTTTATGTTTATTATTTGATTATTATATAGTTTGCATATTTATTGTAATAATCTACGTCCCTGATTATTAAGAGAATAATTAGTATAATTGTCAATGGATAATCATATGATGATTATATGCATAGAGATGCACATTGAAATTATGGGTACTTGTCAGAGAACAAGTAACTGGACTTGACCCGTATGAGATTTATGTCATGGTCAAATGTCATAATTAAATCTCATATGGTCACTTCATTTAGTCCCTAGACCTGAGATTATCATGACTTTACACATGATGAAAGTTATGTTTGATTTTAGTCAAACGGTATCTTAACACGATATCTATAAAGGCTATCTTTGGCATGATCGGATTCATGATGGGAAGGATGATAAGTCAAGATGGAATTTGTCCCTCGAAAGAGAGATGTTTTGCTTGGGCCCCTCAATGAGTGATAATGATGAAAGCGTGTGGCCACACCCCAATATGATTGGACTATCATTATACTCAAGATCGAGAAAGCATTGAACAAATACAAGTTGACGTGGACCATGACTTGTGTTCAATATAACATCGTGAGACAAAGGGATAAATGAAAGTGTACCATTGGAAACGTGAACTCTTACGTTGTGTTATTTGGGTAGACATAATGGCTTGCTAGAGTCCGCTTATGTCTTATGAGGGCCGATATGATCGGACTCATTGCCAACATAATACAATCCTATTGGGTCACACACAAATAGAATGAATTGGTTAAACCGGAGGAAGAATGGTTGAGAGTTTTACGTATCCGGCTATATATACCGCGCGACATATTAAGCCAATGGCTTAATATACCGCGCGACATATCAAGCCCTACGCGGTTTGACGGCTGTTCTCCTAATACGATTAGGAGACATATTCATACTATTGTAGTATAAATATGTGAGGTCTGTCAGACCTAATTCCCTAGCCAAATTTTTCAATAGAAATTCACAATCAAAAGTCCTCTCAATATTCTTCCATAAGTTTTAGGAATCTAGCAATTCCCAACCCGAGAATTGTTCTCGACATTCATATTTGTGTGGATTACCAAAAGAGGGTCTTAGTTTTGTTCAAACAAATCAAAGACCTAGAGTTCAAATCTGAAGATCCAAAGGAGTTGAAGATTCGAAGATTTGAAGATCAAAAGTTTGTGATTACGAATCACATAATTATCCGTTCGATAGCTCAAGACCGGAAAGCAATTTAGGTTGGTAAATTCTATCTCATAGCAATTCAATTTAATCGTATAGAACGGATCTTAGGGCTTCTTGGGTTTTATGTTTTAATGCTTAATTCCGCTGCGCATGGACCCGTAAAACCCAACAGTGGTATCAGAGCCCCGTTCGTATGGTTAAGTTTGAATTAACATGCTAGATTTAAGATATAAATTGTTTATATGCTTATTGCATGTTTTGAATGTGATAGAATTTTTAATTGTTTATGTGAAACAATGTGAAAATCGTTTTCAGATTATGTTGAATTAAATCTGTAAAAGGGTTGTTTTATATGATTTAATTGCATATAATCTGAATTGATTGAAATCTGGAAATCCTGTTACTTGGCTACTTTAGTCGCGCGACATGATGAGCCATGAGGAATTCAGGTTATCTGGCCTGTTACGTCGCGCGACATATCAAGCCTCTGGCTGATGTTGTCACGCGACATAATAAGCCAAAAAGGCGTAATCGGTTTGTTTAATTTTTACGCTATTACGTGATTGTGTTTACAATCTGAGATGTTTTATGTCTTAATCTGGATGCTATAAATTTCTGGAAATTGAGTTTATAGGGCTATGCTAGATTAATTCATTGTTTATGCTTGCTTAATTAATTAAAAGGTGTTTATTTAATTGTTGCGTTGCATAATTATTGAGTGTTCTTATGCTTGCTTAATTGTTTAAAAGGTGATTTTATTAATTATTGCGTTGCATGAAGAACTGTTGTAATTCTAGAATGTTTTTGAACATTGAATTATAGTTCACTAATTGTTTATGAGAAACAAGTTAGTGTCTGATTGTTTATGAAACAAGTCAGTTTTACAAGTAAGAATTTTATTAGATGTTTAGTTGAAACATTGATTCATAGTTTCCTAATATGTTTAGATTTAGACATTGTAACTTTTGGATTTTATGATTGTTTATGGAAACAAGTCATAATTATGCGAAATTTAAAAGGAAATTGATTATTTATAAAAGGTAGTGATTATGTTGCTAAATCAGAGCTGATTTCTAATTGTGCATGACTAGGAGAGTTCTGTCTAAGGAAGAGTTGGTACTTAAGTAGTCCTTGTGGCTCACCTATCTTCCTGGGAACTTACCTGGTGCATGATTATGACTATCTTTGCTGATATGCTTATAATCTACCTTAAAGAACCTTCATTTAACTTTTAAGTTCTTTATGCCAATCCATGATTTAAACACTTGAGACCACTCGGATAGTTTTGGGTGGGCTTGCCATAGCAAGGTGCTTTGATTCTATTCCGTTTGCGAGCAAGATGAGGAAATGGTGGTTCCTATACGTTTAAAATGGATGAACTTAATTGGGTTATCAAAATGGTTTTGGACCCAAGGCATAAGATGAGATTAAAATATGCTTAGACATATGATGTCTTAAATAAATCTCATAAAAGATCCTAAGAGTCATATATGATATGATTGATGTTTTCTACCTAATTAGTTTGATCTTGAGCGGTGCGCCATAGCGTACTTGAGATCAAATTAAAGATGGATCTTAGTCCTAAGAGTCATATACGATATGATTGATGTTTTTCTACCTAATTAGTTTGATCTTGAGCGGTGCGCCATAGCGTACTTGAGATCAAATTAAAGATGGATCTTAGTCCTAAGAGTCATATACGATATGATTGATGTTTTTCTACCTAATTAGTTTAATCTTGAGCGGTGCGCCATAGCGTACTTGAGATTAAATTAAAGTTGGATCTTAGCCCATTAAATACATATTATGCTTATTTGCATTGGAAGGTGTATGATTTAATGGGAGTATTTGTAAAATACATTATTTGCTCTTAAATGATAAATGTGTTGATATTGATATGTGTTCATATAATTTGTATATTTTGTTGTAGAAGTAGCATTACATAATGATAATTGCGATTCGTCCTTATGAAGGACAAAGTTTGAAAGGAACGATACATATAATTCTGATTGGATCAGAAGCCTAAAGAATGGTTCTTGGGTAAATGTGTACGTTCTTGACGAATCCGTTCCTACTGAACCCATTGCAAATGTTGCAAAGGGCAAATAAGGAAGCAACATTAGAAACATAGTGATGATTCTGACAATATTGCTTGCCTTGTATTTGCCACCATGGTTGAAGGCTCTTATGAAGAACCTTGAGCACATGATAACTATTCTTTTTGTTATAGCATAACGCAAAAAGGAAATGTTCCAAGTGCAAGCTAGGCAAAAGATATATGTTGTGGTGAAAGCTCTTAATTCATATGATGAAAGAAGGAGCAATCCGCGAATTGTGTTAATGGTTAACACAAGAAAGGGTTCACAAAGGAAGGAAAAGTAGGTAAAGCAAAAGTTGCTAAACCTAGGACAAAAGTTGTCAAAACCGAAGAGGCTAAACCCAAAGTGTCTCAAAAGGATGCAATTTGCTATCATTGCAATAAGATTGTCATTGGAAGCAAAGTTGCAAGGCTTATTAGGAAGGCTTAAAGGTGAAGAAGGGCAATATGATTGCTACTACTTCAAGTATCTATATGATAGATATTTTCCTTTCGACTTCTTGTTCTTGGGTATATGATACCGGATTGGATCTCACATTTGTTTAAATGTGCAAGGAACAAAGAATAGAAAGCTACTCAAATAAGGTAAATTAAACCTATGCATGGGAATGGAGCAAGAGTTGCAACATTAGCCATAAGGGACTTATGAAGTCACTTTACCTTGTGAAGTAGTACTTGTTTTGAACAAGTATGACTACGTTCCAGATTTGAGTAGGAGTATTATTTATGTTTCTTAAATGGATGATGAAGGATATAATTTTCTTATTTTCAATAAGAAGTTTTATATTTATTTAATAATATGCCTTATTGTAATGCATATGTCATTAAATGATCTTCATATCCTTGAAGATGAGAAACAAAATAATGTTGAAGATATCTATAATATAAATGGAAATCTAAACCGAATAATATGAACAACGCGTTCATATGGCATTGCCGGTTTGGTCAGATAAATAAGAAACATATATCTAAACTCCATTAACATGGACTTTTAGACTCATATGACTATCAATCATTTGAGGAATGTTGATCTTATTTATTGGGATTATCGACCAAACCACCCTACACTAAAATAGTGGGAGGGCTAGTGACTTATTGGTCATTATACATAAGATGTATGTGAACTATTAAGCAGCATTGCTAGGGGAGGATTTCGGTATTTCATCATACTTCACTAAAGACTTATCTAGATATGATTATGTCTATCTGATGAAGTCCAAAGGTGAATCGTTTGAGATGTTTCGAACATTTCAAGATGAAGTGCAAAACAACTTGGCAAAACTATTAAGTACTTCGATTGGATCGAGGTAATGAATATTTGAGCCAAAAGTTTGACAATCATCTCAAAACTATGAAATCGTTTCAAAGTTGACTCCACCCGGAACACCACATTGTATGGTGTGTCTGAAAGGAGGAATTGAAACTTGTAGGACATGGTTCGTTCGATGATGTGTCAATTAGACTTTCCTATTTCCTATTTCCTTTTGAGGATATGCATTAGAAATGATGCGGTTACACTGAATTGAGTCCTTACTAAATCGGTTCCTAAGGCCCCACATGAGATGTGGCATGGAAGAAAACTTAGTTTATCTTTCATGAAGATTTGGGGTTGCGAATCTTATGTAAAAAGACTTATCTCTTATAAGTTAGCACCAAATCTAACAAGGTTATTTTCGGATATTGATTTTACAATCACAAAGAGAACAAAATGTTTGTTGCTCTACACGATTTGTTTCTTGAGAAATAGTTTCTCAATAAAGAATCTAGTGGGAGTAAAATTAATCTTGAAAGAAGTTCAAGAACCCGAAAATAATATGGAACCAAGAGTAGAGACAGAACCAAGTTCACAAAGGAGTTGTGAAACCGGTTCAAGATGCACAAGTCCATCGTAGATTGGATGGGTCACGATCCGAACTCAAGGAATAATGATTTCTCGTTGCGGAAAGTGATAAAGTGGAAGTCATTAAGAATGACGATCCTACTTGCTATCAAGAAGCGATGTCCCCTCCTAATTTGGATAGATGGTTATGAACCATGGAATCCAAATTACAATCCATGTTTGACAATCAAGTTTGGAACTTGATTGGGCTACCTGAAGGTGTAAAAACTAATGGGGTGCAAGTAGGTCTTCAAAGACCAACATGGATGTGAAGGTGTATACTTTTATGACTAAGGATTGTAGCAAAAGGACTTAGGTTAATTCATAGTATTGACTATGTTGAAACCTTTTCCGCCGATTACAATGTCGATGTACATTAGAATTTCAATTGCCATGATCGCATATTGTGACTATGTGATATGACAAATGGATGACAAACGACTTTCTTTAAATGGAAAGATTATTAAGGATGTGTAAAGTACACAACCCGAATAGTTTGTCGATCCAAGAAACTCTAATAAAGTATGCATGTTGCAAGGATCCATGAGATGGATTGAAGCAAGCTTCAAGGAATTGGAATCTTTGTTTTGATGAATTGGTCAAAGAGTTTGACTTTATCAAGTACAAAGATGAACCTTGTGTATGCATGAAATTCAGTGGGAGCATGGTCTTATTTCTATTGTTTATTTCTTACTCATTTGAAAAACAAGTTCCGACACTCAAGACTGTTAAGTCTTGGTCAAGGAAAGGTTTCTCAATGAAAGATATGGGTAAAGCCGCTTACATCCTTGGCATCAAGATCTATAGAGATAGATCTAGAAGGATAAATTGGTTTGAGTCAAAGTGTTCACATTAACAAGATTCTTAGAAGAGTCTAAGAAAAGTGGCTTGTCAATGGGTCATGGTATTTTCTCTTAAGCAATACTCATTGTCTTATGACAATTGATGAGCAAAAGGGAATGAATGAAGTTCCATATGCTTCGGCATTTGGATCTGTCATGTATGCCATGATTTGTACTAGACCCGACGTCTCATATGCTCTAAGCATGATGAGTCGATACCAATCTGATCCTATGATGAGAACCATTGGATGACAGTCAAGATAAAGTTATTTTAGAATCGCAATTAGGATTTGTGTTTATGCTTATAAGAGGTGCAGTTTGACTGGAAAGGTTCCAAGCAGAAATTGTAGCCAATTCTACTACTAAGGCCAATTGTTAGCAACATATGATGTAGCTAAAAGTAGGCGGTTTGGATCAAAAGTTCGCTTAGTGTTTTGGAAATGTTCCAAGTATCACTAATCGATGAAACTTTTGTTATGACTATAGTGGTGCCACTTGTGCAAACAATGGAACCAAGGTCACTATGACGATCGAAACACTCACTTAGACGTTCTTCAAGGAATTCATAAAGAATGAGAAGACGTTAAAATATACAAAGTATCAACCGATGATGACATAAGGGATTCACTTACAAAGACCCTCGCACAGGCGGAAGCATGATGGTCATGTTGGATCCATGAGTATTCGATACATAAATGGAGCCTAGTGCAAGTGGGAGACTGTTGGTGTAATGCCCTAGGCTTTAGTTATGTTTAACTGAAAACCGTTATGTATCATCTTTATCGTTTATGTTTATTATTTGATTATTATATAGTTTGCATATTTATTGTAATAATCTACGTCCCTGATTATTAAGAGAATAATTAGTATAATTGTCAATGGATAATCATATGATGATTATATGCATAGAGATGCACATTGAAATTATGGGTACTTGTCGAGAGAACAAGTAAGCTTGGACTTGACCCGTATGAGATTTATGTCATGGTCAAATGTCATAATTAAATCTCATATGGGCACTTCATTTAGTCCCTAGACTGAGATTATCATGACTTTACACATGATGAAAGTTATGTTTGATTTTAGTCAAACGGTATCTTAACACGATATCTATAAAGGCTATCTTTGGCATGATCGGATTCATGATGGGAAGGATGATAAGTCAAGATGGAATTTGTCCCTCGAAAGAGAGATGTTTTGCTTGGGCCCCTCAATGAGTGATAATGATGAAAGCGTGTGGCCACACCCCAATATGATTGGACTATCATTATACTCAAGATCGAGAAAGCATTGAACAAATACAAGTTGACGTGGACCATGACTTGTGTTCAATATAACATCGTGAGACAAAGGGATAAATGAAAGTGTACCATTGGAAACGTGAACTCTTACGTTGTGTTATTTGGGTAGACATAATGGCTTGCTAGAGTCCGCTTATGTCTTATGAGGGCCGATATGATCGGACTCATTGCCAACATAATACAATCCTATTGGGTCACACACAAATAGAATGAATTGGTTAAACCGGAGGAAGAATGGTTGAGAGTTTACGTATCGGCTATATATACCGCGCGACATATTAAGCCAATGGCTTAATATACCGCGCGACATATCAAGCCCTACGCGGTTTGACGGCACTGTTCTCCTAATACGATTAGGAGACATATTCATACTATTGTAGTATAAATATGTGAGTGCAATCGGACCTAATTCCCTAGCCGAATTTTTCAATAGAAATTCGCAATCAAAAGTCCTCTCAATATTCTTCCATAAGTTTTAGGAATCTAGCAATTCCCAACCCGAGAATTGTTCTCGACATTCATATTTGTGTGGATTACCAAAAGAGGGTCTTAGTTTTGTTCAAACAAATCAAAGACCTAGAGTTCAAATCTGAAGATCCAAAGGAGTTGAAGATTCGAAGATTTGAAGATCAAAAGTTTGTGATTACGAATCACATAATTATCCGTTCGATAGCTCAAGACCGGAAAGCAATTTAGGTTGGTAAATTCTATCTCATAGCAATTCAATTTAATCGTATAGAACGGATCTTAGGGCTTCTTGGGTTTTATGTTTTAATGCTTAATTCCGCTGCGCATGGACCCGTAAAACCCAACAACCTCCATCCCAGTTTCATCAGAATCACCAGGACCGCAGTACCCCCCGGGTTATACACCATCGCCTTAGCCAGCCATGCAATTTAACAGTCAGGGACAGCAGCCCGCACCTAAGCCTACTTATGGGCCCCACTCTGGAAATCCAAGCTATCCGGCTACATCAGGACTGCCTCCACCTACTTTGTCGGTTGAAAATCAACAGCAGGCCGCAAGGTTCTATCCCTTCGCCCAGGCTCCTACTCATGCTCCCCCGGGCAATTTGGGCCAAGGACAGGTTTTCACCTACGTCCCCGGATCGGCCGTTCCCTCCACCCGATCGCCGCCAGGTGGTAGCTCCTCTCTCTAGCTCGGCCACTAGTTTGAACGCAATGACTCCGCCACAAGACCCTCATCCGGCTGGTTCATGGAACAGCATAAGGAAATGAAAGCGCAGATTGCGAATTGACCGCTAAGAAATACGCCTTAGGCCTACGACCGGACTCCATTGTTCCTCTCGCCCACAAATTCGTGATGCCTAACTTGGATCTCTTTGATGGACCGCATGCCCAAAAACTCATGCGGACACGTATACCTTGGCAATGAAGGCCAAAGGATGCACCAATCAGCAGTTGGTTGACTATTTCAGTCTATCTTTGAAATCCAGTGCCTTAAAATGGTTCTTTCGTTTGAAACCTGAAGCCAGAACCACGTGGGACTAGATTACTAATGCCTTCACAGAAAAGTACAAGGCCAACTTGGAATGGGAAACAAATAGAGTTGATCTGCAGACAACAGTGCAGCGTCCCGACGAGAATGTTGGGGACTTCTACAAGCGGTGGAATCTGAAACTCAGTGAAATGGCCATCCCTCCTTACGAAGAGGAACAAGCTGGATATCTTTCGGTCATGCTGAAAACCACATGCGAGATCCTCCCTCGGTCACTTCCCGTACTCGAGACTTACGGGCCATGGTTAACTCCGCGACTAAGTTTGAAAAGGCTTACAATCGAACCGGCGGCTGCTGCACACGCCTGAGATATCGGGCTCCTCCTTCAAACACTGCCCCTGCTCCTGCTAAAGGAAAAGAGGTTATTAACTACGCGGGACAGGAATGTAATAACACAACTCCTTTTGCTCCCAGAAAACCAGTCGAGCCCAGACCACGAGTCATGAACCTCGAAAACTTCGGAATGCCTCCGAACGACATCTTTAGGAGGCGGTGAAAGAAGGCTTGATGCGGCCTTTGGAGAATTTCCAACCCAGGAATCCGAATGCTCCGTTGATACCTCAAAATATTGTGCTTTTCATCAAGCTCACGGACATCGGCCCGACAATTGCTTCACTCACGAAAAAGGCAATCCAGGATTGATAGAGCAAGGAAAGTTGGAAGGCCCCGAGGGGCCTAATACGATCAAAAATCCTACGCGAGGAACCATAATCGAGTAAACATGATTGAATGCGGAGAACCTTTTCATGCCCGGGGAGATGCGATGAAGGTCCCCAAATACCCATGGCCAACCTTGTCGAGGATCCACGAATTCGGATTCCCCTCGGCCACGAGGATATTGAACGAATCAACCCACCTTGGTCTCATGTCGAGATTTCCTGCAAGAATACGAGGCCCGCTATTTCTCGGATGAGAGGAAAGGCGATCTTGAAGAAGCCCGGGGTTGTTAGGTCAAAACATGATAAAACCATTTACACAAGATGGTTAGAACAATCGAGAAGAATCGAACAAGAAAGCTTGGCGGCGCTGTCTTGGGGCTTATCGGCAAAGAGGCCGAGGAGCATCCGGAGCTAGTACACTTCGCAAGTTGGCTTTGGGAGAGGCCGAATATGATCCCGAGAACAGCGAAGAATCGGAAGAGGAGGACTCCTTCTATATCTGTCGGGAGTCAAATACGTGCCACCCCTCTCACTCTTCCCCGCGGTTTGGGAGGAGAAGCGGAGTCACAACTACCACTTCCCGGGAATGGGAGCATATGCCAATTTCTGCATTGCACGCGCCCATATTCCCCTAACGGGTTTGGTCGGCGTTCCCTCTCGGCGAATCCCAGTAGTATGGGAAGAGGATTCCGATTGACGATGACGATGATGATGACGAGAGCGAAGAATCAACCGAGGCCCCGTAACCGGAATCAATGCGGAACAATCATGCGGAAATGAGCCCATGGGAGCCGGAGCACGATGGTTGGTTGTCGGCAAGCGACGACGAAGACACTTCGGAGAGACGAATATGAAACCGAGGATATGAAGGCCATGAATTTTCACGGGTGCGAGCACGTGGATGTCTTAGAATTCAACAACGCCTACCATGCTTTGGGGAAAGGGTTTTCGGGCATCCGATCCAGCCGATAGTCGAAGATCTAATAGAGAGAGGAAACTAACTCCCATCCGCCCAAATGAGAAAATAACCATGGTCGAGATCAAATCCACCCGGAACAAAGTAACACTCCTTGTCGGGGTTACCCAAGAAGAGGTCACCTTCCCCGAATGTATGTCGGCTCTCGGAGAAGTCCTGGAAACCAGCATGATACCGGATGCGCCTCCCACATAGAGTGCTATAATCATCTCCGGCTACGAGTATTATAGAAAGGAACCGGAATGGTTGCACTATACCGGGATGAGATCGAAAAGCCGCCGAGCCCCGACAATAGCGACTCTTGTTGTATGATAACCGTGAGCAAGGAAGACTATGGGAGCGAATCGGAGGACGCCCTAGCTCGTGGGCCCATCCAGGGGGCAACAACACAATCCCAGACTTCAAAAGCTTGTGACTTGGGAAGCGGTTATAGGGCCGCCCGGGAAGGAGCAGTGCGGCTCGAGTCCCTCACCGTTGCTAGACTCCGTCGTAACCAGGTGGCCGATAGCCAAAAAGGCTCCCTGTTGACCTTAGCAGCGTTGAAGAAATCTAGTCAAGAAGCAACCGATGAGGAAGTTAACTTTGTTGACCCGATCCGGGCAAATCTTCCAAGGGAATCCCAAGGCGAGATAAGAAGGCCACGGATCAAGCACCCGAGGAGAACCGCCGCCCCTATGCTAAGGCTGGCCCAGAAACTCTGACCCGGAAAGGAGGATCCCGTGCTCACCCAGTTGAAGCAAACACGGGCCAACATCTCTCTATGGTCCACGCTCACCTCATCCTATCCCTACAAGCTAAAGGCGGAAGAAAGCCTAGCCCGCACCTTGGTCCCTATTGATGCTACTCCCGATGACGTGGTACGGTGATTGGAAACATCCACTACGGGAACATAATCACTTTCACGAGATCTCGACCTCCCTCAATTTGGGGCTGATCATAACAAGCCTCTCTTCAATCACAGTCCAATTGGATGAACGACGCCTCCCTCGGGTCTGGTTGATAATGGGTCGGAATGAACATTCTTCCGGCAAAGATCATGAGCCTGCTTGACATCAAGTCCACGGACTTAAAACCTTCCTCCCTCACGGTCAAAGCTTACGACTCGACATCTCGAGCGAGTCCTTGGAGTTGCTACTTTGGACCTCTGGTTTGGGCAGAAATTGATACTGTGGAATTCCAGGTTATTGACATCCCGATCACTTTTAATGCCTTATTGGGAAGACCTTGGCTGCATCGGAGTCAAGGGGGTCGCCTCAAGCCTCCACCGGTGTGTGAAATTCATCTCGAATGGGGACTCGACAACCATTTATGGGGATTTAGTCACCTTGGAGGGCACGGATACAGTGGAATACCTATTCTGGAAATCAAACATGACGAGGAAGGTCTCACGCTAACGGGCTTCACGGTCGAGCCTCCAAAGGCCCAAGTTTGCAACATAGATCTGACAATCACCCGTGATAAAATCCCTCCGGTCTTGAAAATGATGAGAAAGATGAGCTATCTACCTGGCCTCGGTCTAGGGAAACACCAACAAGGAACTCACAAACTTATCGAGGTGAAAGGACGAGAAAACTCGCCACGGCACGGGATATGAGGCCTCCTCATTAGACACTGCAAAAGGAAAAAGATTTGAAGCTATCACGGGAAGGGTCCCGGTCGACGACCCTAAATCTCTCCCTTCGAGTCCTAATTTGGCCGACTACTTTGTAAAGGGTCCCACACAACCGGGTAACACCATGAGCCCACTCTTACGAAGGGTGGCCGAAGCTACGGGATAGCCTTAACAAGTTTAGGGAGCAAAAGCTAACCCGGTCCGTAGAATGTTTCTGGACCTACCCAAGATACCCGGGGCTACCACTACCATCAAGAGTGAGTACACTTTCAAAGGCGTGCCAAGCCTAGTGGAACATTTCCGAGAAGCTCACAACCACAATTCCTCACGCCCAGAAGGTCCTAAACCCGAGTTTGAATTGACCGTGCCGAAAGCCAAAGCCACGAAGTCTTTTCGGATGATTGGGATGGTCCGATTATGCCAGCTTATTCGGGGAAGAGATCCAGGTGCCGGACCCGATTGATTTCAGCTCGGTCAAAGAAATGGTAGCGATGATCGAGGAAGGAGAAGCAGAAACGAGATAGCCCTCGAGTCATGAGGCCTCCGGCGCCGATGCCATTAAAGAATCGGGAAACTCTCTCAGGCCCGTCTGTGATGTACCCGATTTTTGAAATCAAACGGAGTCGCCACGCCATTTTTGTTTTAAGGGCCAAAACTTTGAAAAATGCCCGAGGTTAGAGATTTGGGTTCGTAGGTCACGTTACACGCCGGGAAGTACGTTAGTGTGCACCTGGAATGCCTCGTAAAACGAGTCTTCCAAGCTAAAAAACCATTTGTTTGTGTGTGTGTGTGTGTGTGTGTTACTTTGGCCAAAATAAGTTGAAACTGAGGAAAGTAAAAATTGGGAATTCTTTATTAGACTTTGGACAGATCCCATGATTTTTGGTGTGATTTTTGGGTTGAGATTTGGTACTCAAAAGATTTTTGGAAGTTGAAAACCATTTCTGCCAGAATGAAAAAGGCAGTGGACACTTGATTTTGAAATGGACTTTAGGGCTTGAAAACTCAAAAATCTGGGAAAAGTCCGAGAATGAAAAATGTTCAAAACACCTTAACTAAGGTTTCTGTAAAAGAACTTTTCATTTTGGAGATGATTTGAGAACCCAAAACCTTCTGGAAATCTCAGATGTGAAATCTGGACCTCCAGAGACTGATGAACTGACCTTTTAAAGGAAAATTTGAAAAAGGGAGTTTTACTCACGCAAAAAATAAAGTAAAAATATATATGGAAATCTATGGATGTTGGTTACAAAAAGTGTTTTGTAGTCAACACCAAATTCCAAGTTTATCTGTGTCCAAAAAATTAGACCATGGACTGGGGTCTTAGAAAATTGCTACTGGACAGCAACTTCTCAAGAAGGAAAACATGATTTTAAAGGGGTTTGGCATCCATGCTTGTCCCCATTTCCCTAGGTTTTGATTAGTGATCACTATACATTTTAGTGGTGAATCAACTATATCAAACCATCCTTGGGGTACATTAGGACTAAGCATTTCATTTGCTTGGGAAGGGGAATTTTATCCTTTGAAAATGAGATTTGGTGTATGAAAAATGATTTTTAGGGTTTTGAAAATGTGTTTTCTTTGTAAGAAAGTAAGAATAATTTGAAAATAATGTTGATCCTTGTAGAAGATCATCCATGGACATGAACTTCCATGGTGATCTTCTTGGATCTAAGAAAGAAGATGAACAAACTACATTTTGGAGTTTGAAAATGCATGCATGGATGAATTTTAGGGTAAGGAGAGGGAGGTTATACCTATCTTCCTTGTGTTTTGTGTTTGAATGGATTCAAAGGCTTGAATGTGTTTAGGGCTTGAAAGTGTTTAGGGTTGATGATTTGAATTGGTTAAAGAAAAAACAAGTAGATAAACAATGAAGTCCTCTATGTTTTCTCTCTAATCCTCCTCCTAAGGGGTGATTTGAGCTTGGATTGGTGTATGTATGAGAGTATGTATGAGAGTGTTTTGAAGTGTTTGTGAGTGAGTGAGATTTGGGAAAGATTGAGAGAAAATGGTGGCAATTCAAGTGAATTCCCACTTTGTTTTCTCTCTATTTTTCGCCAAATGTCTTTATTCTTTGTGAGTGATTTGTGTTGTGTAGGCGAGAGAGGAGGGTTCAATTTATAGGCCTCTGGAAATGTCAAACATGTCCGCGCGGATAGGATTGTAAACGTGCCTTTGTTCATTAAATGCACTGTGCTCCGGGCTTTGGACCCGGGAAGAATAAAATTCAAAAATTCCGGCCAGCTTTATGTTTCTTTCAACACTTGCCCAATTCGGATTTTTCCAATTTCTTTTGCTTTTTGAGATTCTTTTCTTGGTTTTATCTTTAAATGGCAAACCCTAATCTACCCTTGGTTGGTTAGAAATGTTAGAAATGTTAGGAATGTTAAAACTTCCGTTAATTTTTCTAACGAAAATGCCTAACGGCTCAAATTGGAGTACTTACAGTAGATTCCCTCGGCGACGGCGCTTTCGAAGAAGGAAGCGGGGTCGCTCGACTAAGAGTAAGGCTCCAAATTTGACGGGATGATTCAAAAAAGTGATCGAGTGGGCTGAACCTAGCGATAGGCTACCTACGTATCCCAGATCGGTCAGAATCAAGCCGGTCGATTAGTTCGGGTCCCAATTCTCCGACTATCTTGATCGGCGTCGATCCTAGAGTGACTTGTTTTAGAGATGTATCAACCTCGGTGAGGTGACGAGTTACGCAATCGATTGCTTGGAAGAAAACTTCTGCCGGGTAGGATAGGAGATGACCATTTTTGGTCCGGGGTGGCTAGAGTCGTATGCATTGGCTCTCACGGGGATAGGAATGAGCCATTTTCGAGTCGATGGCTAAGAGTCGTACATTGGCTCTGCCAGGGATAGGAAATGACCACTTTCGGTACCGATAGGTGAACCTAATGATAGGCTACCTACGTATCCTTAAGAGTGAATCAAGCCGTCGTAGTTCGGTTTTTGAATCCCTAAGATTTCGACTATTTTTGAGAAGTCGCCACGAGATCCGACTGTATTTTTGGGGAAAGTCGCCCCTATGATCTCGACTATTTTGGGGAAGTCATCCTAAGATCGGAGACTATTTTGGGAAGTCACCCTAAGATTTTGACTATTTTGGGGAAGTCGCCTGAGATCTCGACTATTTTTGGGGAAGTCGCCCTATGATTTGGATCTATTTTGGGGGAAGTCGCCCTATGGTCGACTATTTTTGGGAAGTCACCCTAAAGATTTGACTATTTTTGGGAAGTCGCCACGAGATACGACTATTTTTGGGAAGTCACCCTAAGATCGTAGACTATTTTTGAGGAAGTCACCCTAAGATTTGACTATTTTGGGGAAGTCGCCACGACGAGGTCTGACTATTTTTGGGAAGTCGCCCTACCTTGATTTGACTATTTTGGGGAAGTGATAAGCCCTATGGGTCCGACTATTTTTGGGAAGTCACCCTAAGATTTTGACTTACCTTTTGGGGGAAGTCAGCCACGAGACCCGACTATTTTTGGGAAGTCGCCCTAGTAATGACTTCGGTTTGTCGAATTAGGGGATGATTGCGATTTTATCGCTTTCCTCGTGTGTTGTGTGTGATAGCGTTTTAGGTGCCTCAAACCTTAATGATGGCGTCTTGGGTGCCTCGAACCTTCATGATGGCGTCTTGGGTGCCTCGAACCTTGGAGATGGGCGTCTTAGGTGCCTCGAACCTTGATTTGAAATGATTTCCCTTTGATGGTTTTGGGATAGATGGTCTATTGGTGGACTAACCATTTAGCAGAGGGATCGGCCTTATGTTTCTTCGAGGGAAAATGGATGATAATGGGAAAAGAAACGGGATTTCGTTAACTTCATTGGGGATTTTGTTAGCCTTTGTTGGAGTTTAGTTCGGGAGTATGAACCTAAATGGGGACTTAGTTCAGGGAAGTATGATTCTAAGTCGAGGTTTTGTTCGGGGAGTATGAACCTAAATGGGGGCTTAGTTCAGTGGGTATGATTCTTAAGTCGAGGTTTAGTTCGGGAGTATGAACCTAAATGGGGACCTAGTTCGGGAGTATGATCCTAAGTCGGGGTTTCTAGTTCAGGAGTATGAACCTAAATGGGGACCTAGTTCGGGAGTATGATCCTAAGTCAGTGGTTTTCGTACACTGAGGGAGATTGTTTGAGGGCGTTCTCGGCGGGGAAGATTTGAGCTTACGAGGATTATCGAGGAAAAGGGTGACCGTGTTGGTCAAGTGGTTTGGGATTCCCTAAGGTAGGCTACCTACGTATCCCGAGTGGGAATCAAGCTTGGACGTAGTCTCGAAAAGCTATGGGGATGATCTTTGATGGTTTGACGGTATTTGGGAGTCACCCGAGGTTTGGATCTTGTTTTGGGAAGTCGCCCTAAGATTTCGACTATTTTTGGGAAGTCGCCCTAAGACTTGACTATTTTTGGGAAGTCACCCTAAGATTTGATGATAATGTTCTTTTAGAAAGAAAGTAGTTGACTCAAGATATGCTTCTTCGTACCCGTGTCTTTGTGCTTACTGTACTCGGCTAGGAAGGGTGAGGCTACGGGCGATGTTGATGAAGAGTTGTTGGGTTGCGGTTTTACTGGCGACGATTTCTTTGTCTTTGGAGGCATTTTGCTACATGAAGAGGGGAGTTTGGTTGAGTTGCATCTTCTTTGGTGATCGTCAACACCCCAGTAGAAGTTGTTGAGCTTGTGCTTCACATTGGGACTTCTTGCTTTTGAGAACTTGGCGTCTACGGTCCGATTGTCAGAGCCTTGAGAACTTGGCATCCCCGACCCGAACCGTACTTGAGAACTTGTGTCCACGGCCGATTTGTATTTTGGAGAACTTGGCGTCCCCGACCGAATTGTATTTGAGAAATTGGCATCTCGACCGAATTGTATTTGGAGAACTTGGCATCTCTCGACCGTATTATATTTGGGAACTTGGCATCCCCGACCGAATCTGTATTTGAGAACTTGGCGTCTCGACCGATTTGCATTTGAGAACTTGGCGTCTACGGCCGTGCATCAGATTTCGAGAACTTGGCGTACTCATTCCGAATCGCACCGTATTTGGAGAACTTCGGCGTCCTACGGCCGTGTGCTATTTGAGAACCGGGCGTCTCGACCGATTCCAGTAGACACCGGAGGTGATCCGCACATGTTTTGCCCGGAATCATCTCTTTGTCAAAAAGGGCATTTGATTTCTTGCGATTTTGTTGAAACCATTGATTTTGGACTTTGGTAAATATCTTCACTGTTGAGGGTAAGTCTCAATAAGCGAAGGAAAATGGTCTTTCACGTTCGAATCCTGCATTGGTTAGTAGAGAGGAAGATGTATATATGACATTCATGATGACAGATGCATGCATAGATAATCGAGAATGATTATGACAATATCACTGCATGTGTTCGCTTTGTAGATGATGCATTTACTTGCTTTCGAAGATGCACTTAGCCTAAGATTTTGGCAAGGTGGGGAAATTATGATTTATGATCTTCAATCACTTAGGATTTTTCCTATTGATTCAAGTTTTGTGCATGCTACATGATGCCCTTGGGATATTTTTGTGGGGGATGCATGGTGATGAAGAAGGGGATGCATTGGGATGTATGTGTCTCGGGAGACTGTTTGGAACGCAGATTTTGAGCAAGCTGGGGGAGGTGAGAGCCCTCGATTACGATTTTAAACAAGGGTTGTTGATGAGGTTTTGTTAACGGTGATCACATGGACCTCAATCTTGATGAGATTGGATTCGGATCCGGGTCTTGTTTGGAATTTTCCCTCTCAATTTTGGTCATTTGAAGGCGATCTTGCAGCCCGGGCTCTAGGGCACGTTGATATGAGTGAAATTTCTTTCATTTGGGTGAGCCAGTGACTTGGCCGGGAAACCTTGTTCGGAGAATGACTTGATGGAATTGCTAATGCGGGTGAAACCCGTGATCTTAGACTCCGACGCCTTCTACAGGAAATGAAGTATGTACCAAGTTACTGGCGAAAATCTAGGCATTGATGTGACTAGACCTTTCTTGTGACTTGATAAAATTTGGAGTCCGAGGAGGACCGGCTTAGCAAAGTCCATATTTCGAAGAAGTGACTTGGCGAAGCCCCAATCTTATAAACCTCGTTGTGATTTCGACACAATTAGCAGAGCCCCAATCGATTGGTAATACAAAGCAATCACCGAAAATAACTCGATGAAGATCGAATCTATCTTGTAGTGAAGAACCCAATGTGTACCCAAAGAACTGACTATATAAGCCCAGGCTTGAAGAGGCAAGTACGAGGAGAACTTTGGGAGAGGAGAACCGCTTAGCAAATCCCCAATGTGAAGAAATTCGTAGTAGTCTAATCGAGAGGAGGCACCCATGTTTTCGGACCTTAGTCAACCGCCATTCTTGGACAAGACTCGTAAATATTTACGTGCGGGGGCATATCTTTTGAAAGGTGGGAATTTCTCCCGAATTTGTGTATGACACTCTCGCTTTTGGTTTGACTCTTTTGAGAGAGTATAAGCATCACAAGGTGTGGAAAAGTGTATGGAAGCCCCCGCCGACGTAAAGACAAGTAGTTTGGCTCTATTTCCCTATGATGGAGAGAGAGAAAAGACTTGTCGAGGACACTTGAAAACTTGTTTTATTCGTGAAGTGATCACAAGAGCTACTTAAAACCGCTTTCGTTAATGTTCGGGTTATTCAACCCCTAAATCCTGACATATGAACAAATATTTTGATTAATCACAAGGAGAAAATCAGCGATATCGAGAATCAAGCTCGGAAGGGGCGGAAAGATGTATCAGGGACAATCCTTGATGAGAACAAGATTTTTTTTTTGGAATTTGTTTCGTGATTTCGGCCAGGACCATAATTACGGTTGCTTTCTCTGCGTTCCCTTTCATTATGAAGAGCTCGCTCGCCCGTAGTTCGGGCTTATCTCGAATGAAGAGAGAATGAGTGTGAAAATTCAAGACTTTGAAGTTCTTTTCGGGGAATTTGAGGATTGGAGATTCGAATAACATATCCCCTTAGAGTGTCCATAAAAGACACGCGATGCGAAGCCCCACTGGGACATCCACGGCAAGTGTTCATGTGGAGGAGAAATGAAATATGCTCACATGAAATGTCGAATGAATCGAGACTTGAATTTGCAGACAATCTTTTCGATCATTCGAGCCGAGATGGGATTTGGCTCCAATTTAAGCAAGCAACGAAGCATTAATTTGATTTAGCTCCCGAAAATACTTGGAATGAAATTACTATCCCGTGAAGGGCTGTAGTTGGGTTTAGGGCTTCGATCGGCCATCGAGTGATTTTGGAAAGTTGTGACCTCTTAAGATGAGAGGTCGAGTGGGCCTTATCTTTGTTGAACCTCTAAAGATAAGAGGTTGGCTTTTAGGGATGTGTTTGGGAAATCTACAGCGGGAAGATTGATTGCATCTAAGAATGAGAGGTCGATTTTGACTTTGGCTAAAGGCGAGGGTAATGGCAATGGGAATATCCTCTAAAAGCGAGAGGATGGCTTAGGGTTGATTTAAGGTAATGGTGAGAGGAAGTCCAAGCCGATCGAGAACTTTGCGAACTTGCGAGGATTCGGGCTCCTTTTTGATCATTGGAGAGCTTCTTTTGAGAAGTTGGGGACTTTTCTTTGAATTGGTGAGGATCGACGGTCCCCCCCTTTTTTTTTTTTTTTTTTGAAGTTCTTGCTTGAGCTTTTCTATTTTCCTTCTTCTTCTTTTTTTTTTGAAGAGCCTCACGAGGCGTTGAGGATTTTTGCTGAATTGTGAGGATTTAAAATCCTTCTTTTGATAATTTGGAAGGCCTCTTTGAGGAATTGGGAATTATCTTTCCTTGCGTCGTCGACTCTCGAAGTTAACTGCTTTGGCGTTGCTTGGACTTCTCTTGGCAAGGAGCAAAGGTGATGGGCGAATGGGGTTTCAAAACACGCCGATCTTGAAATGAAAGGGGTATTGTTTAGCGGGGTGAGATAATATTTTCCTATGGGTGAAAGGCTTGAACCGCAATCCCTACCGGATGACCTAAACGAGATTAAGTCTTCATTGCTTGCTTAAGCTTTAAATGAGAAAAGATCCATACAAATTCATTGAGCAGCGAGATGATGATGATGAAAGGGATGTGAGCATATGAGATGCAAGATGAGGAGTTGGTAAGTCCCAATTTGAAAAGGATATC